>OY986436.1:148500644-148503144 GCA_963920525.1 Dichetophora obliterata | reverse complement strand
AAATATAATATAATATAATATAATATAATATAATATAATATAATATAATATAATATAATATAATATAATATAATATAATATAATATAATATAATATAATATAATATAATATAATATAATATAATATAATATAATATAATATAATATAATATAATATAATATAATATAATATAATATAATATAATATAATATAATATAATATAATATAATATAATATAATATAATATAATATAATATAATATAATATAATATAATATAATATAATATAATATAATATAATATAATATAATATAATATAATATAATATAATATAATATAATATAATATAATATAATATAATATAATATAATATAATATAATATAATATAATATAATAATATAATATAATATAATATAATATAATATAATATAATATAATATAATATAATATAATATAATAAATAAATATAATATAATATAATATAATATAATATAATATAATATAATATAATATAATATAATATAATATAATATAATATAATATAATATAATATAATATAATATAATATAATATAATATAATATAATATAATATAATATAATATAATATAATATAATATAATATAATATAATATAATATAATATAATATAATATAATATAATATAATATAATATAATATAATATAATATAATATAATATAATATAATATAATATAATATAATATAATATAATATAATATAATATAATATAATATAATATAATATAATATAATATAATATAATATAATATAATATAATATAATATAATATAATATAATATAATATAATATAATATAATATAATATAATATAATATAATATAATATAATATAATATAATATAATATAATATAATATAATATAATATAATATAATATAATATAATATAATATAATATAATATAATATAATATAATATAATATAATAAATATAATATAATATAATATAATATAATATAATATAATATAATATAATATAATATAATATAATATAATATAATATAATATAATATAATATAATATAATATAATATAATATAATATAATATAATATATATAATATAATATAATATAATATAATATAATATATATAATATAATATAATATAATATAATATAATATAATATAATATAATATAATATAATATAATATAATATAATATAATATAATATAATATAATATAATATAATATAATATAATATAATATAATATAATATAATATAATATAATATAATATAATATAATATAATATAATATAATATAATATAATATAATATAATATAATATAATATAATATAATATAATATAATATAATATAATATAATATAATATAATATAATATAATATAATATAATATAATATAATATAATATAATATAATATAATATAATATAATATAATATAATATAATATAATATAATATAATATAATATAATATAATATAATATAATATAATATAATATAATATAATATAATATAATATAATATAATATAATATAATATAATATAATATAATATAATATAATATAATATAATATAATATAATATAATATAATATAATATAATATAATATAATATAATATAATATAATATAATATAATATAATATAATATAATATAATATAATATAATATAATATAATATAATATAATATAATATAATATAATATAATATAATATAATATAATATAATATAATATAATATAATATAATATAATATAATATAATATAATATAATATAATATAATATAATATAATATAATATAATATAATATAATATAATATAATATAATATAATATAATATAATATAATATAATATAATATAATATAATATAATATAATATAATAATATAATATAATATAATATAATATAATATAATATAATATAATATAATATAATATAATATAATATAATATAATATAATATAATATAATATAATATAATATAATATAATATAATATAATATAATATAATATAATATAATATAATATAATATAATATAATATAATATAATATAATATAATATAATATAATATAATATAATATAATATAATATAATATAATATAATATAATATAATATAATATAATATAATATAATATAATATAATATAATATAATATAATATAATATAATATAATATAATATAATATAATATAATATAATATAATAATATAATATAATATAATATAATATAATATAATATAATATAATATAATATAATATAATATAATATAATATAATATAATATAATATAATATAATATAATATAATATTAATATAATATAATATAATATAATATAATATAATATAATATAATATAATATAATATAATATAATATAATATAATATAATATAATATAATATAATATAATATAATATAATATAATATAATATAATATAATATAATATAATATATATAATATAATATAATATAATATAATATAATATAATATAATATAATATAATATAATATAATATAATATAATAT
>OY986436.1:148203144-148495644 GCA_963920525.1 Dichetophora obliterata | reverse complement strand
CACCTTGCCGACATTTGAGCAGTTAAAGGTTAAAATCGTCGGTGAAGACCGCCGACGTTGTGTTTCAGAGAACGGTCACAACAACAGCTACAACAATGAAAGGGTTTTTGCTGCAAAATCGCACAAATGGAAGAAGTTCAAAAAGCATATGAAAAAGGAAAGTGTAAACGATCAACCAAAGGAATCGCGCTACGCTAAATACAAATGCTACACTTGCGGAAAAAAGGGACATATACAAGCTTACTGCGAATCAAAGGAGACAGCTGCAACAGTATTTTCATTATTTGCTGGTGAGCAACAAGGACAGAATGACCGGTGGATCTTAGACAGTGGGGCTTCGTCCCATATGTGTAACAGCGAGAATATGTTTACGTCGATAATTCAACGAGAGCAGAAAGTGGTTCTAGCCTCGGGTGATTGCGTTATTGCAAAAGGTGTTGGAGAGGTTAACGTCAAATCGAAGTATTGTGACATTTCCTTACGAGATGTTTTGTTTGTACCAAGTCTTTATGGTAATTTTCTCTCAGTCAGCAAAATCCTTTAATATGGCAATGCCGTGCAGTTTGACAAGAAGAAAGCAATAATAAAGACAAAAGCTAACAAAATAGTTTCTGATGCAAAAATGATAAACGGAATATTTTTTGCAGATCTTTTAAAGAACGATTGCGAAGTTGTGAATGCAAGCTTCAACGTGGACAAAACCGAAGTAGATGTTTGGCATCGTAGATTCGGCCACTTGAACGTTAAAGACTTGTGCAAGTTATGCGCAAAAGGTATGGTGCGTGGATTAAAAGTCAAGCAGGAACAGGATTTTGTTTGTAAAACTTGTGCTGTATGCAAAATAAAAACGAAACCATTTCCAACCTTTTCTAATGTTTTAACCTCTGGTGTTCTTCAGCTTGTCCATACGGATATATGCGGACCAATGAAGGTAACGTCACAGGGCGGCTCGTGCTACTTTATCACCTTTATTGACGACTTCTCAAGATTTGTGGTTACTCGTTTTTTGCGGAAAAAATCGGAGGCGGCGGATGTTTTTCTTGAATTTGTTCTTGAAGCTGAAAATCAAACTGGGTGCAAATTGAAATGCATTAGGAGCGACAATGGTCGTGAATATATCAATGAAAAATTTGCAAGTATTTTGAGGCAACGCGGCATTTTACATCAGACGACTGTAAGCTACACACCGCAGCAAAATGGAATCGCTGAAAGAGCAAACAGGACTTTGGTCGAAATGGCACGCTGCTTATTGGAGTCTTCAAATTTGCCACAAAGTCTTTGGTCAGAAGCTGTCAACACTGCTACCTACATAAGAAACCGATCGCCAACAAAAGTGTTGAAAGAAAAAACGCCGTATGAGTCTTGGTATGGCAAGAAACCGTCAGTCGCTCATTTTAAAGTATTTGGTTGTGACGCAGTGATGCTTGACAAGCGACCGGGTAAATCGAAGTTTCAGCCGAAAGGTATCCAGCTAACATTTGTAGGTTACGCTGATTTGACTAAAGGATATAGACTTTATAACAGGCAAACCAGATCAATTATGATAGCAAGAGACGTAATCTTTTTTGAAGGCGGAGTTAAGGTCCAAAATGTTTCATCAAAAGAGCAGTCAAGTGAAGATGTGTTTCTCATGGAATATGGAGAAAATGTTGACTCAAGCAACATGAATGACGTAGCAGAAATGGATCACCATGCCGAAATTGAAACTGAAGCTAATGATACGAATTCGAAATCTGCTGAAAATGAGAACCTTTCTCTGTTGCCAAATGTTGCTGAACAAAACAAAGCTAAAGATTTTTTAGAAAGCTCAACTGATGAAGACGAGATTTTTGTGCAGGGTAAACGGAAAAGAGGTAGGCCTAAAATCGTTAGAACCGGCAGTGTAGGACGGCCAACAAAGGTTTACGTAACTGAAAAGTTGAACGCAATGGCGACAAAGCCGCAAACGGTTAACGATGTTTTTAAGTCTGAATATGCTGCACAATGGAAAGATGCTATGCAAGCAGAGTACACCGCGTTGTTAAAAAATAACACATGGGATTTGGTGGATTATCCAACTGCGAAAAACGTCATAGGATCCAAATGGGTGTTTTCAACAAAACATAACGCCGATGGTTCTATTGAAAGGTTTAAAGCGCGGCTTGTAGCTCAAGGTTGCTCGCAGGTTTATGGAGAAGACTTCTATGACACTTATTCACCTGTTGCGAGGCAATCATCTATAAGGCTGGTACTAGCTCTAGCGGTCAAGCATAAACTACTGGTGAACCATGTTGACATTGTGGCCGCGTATTTGAATGGAGAACTCGAGGAAGTCATTTACATGAGGCAACCGGAAATGTTTGAAACCAAGGAACCCAATAAGGTGTGTAAATTAAAAAAAGCTCTTTACGGGTTGAAGCAGTCCGGAAGATATTGGAACACTAAAATAAATGCTGTTTTGAGTGCCATTGGTTTTACACGATGCAAAGCTGACAACTGCTAGGGATTGGCGTCTTGGTAAAATATACTACCCGCACCACACGACCCGATAGCTAGCTGATTCATGAATAGCACACGTTTTTTCAAATAGTGGGAAAACCTCAGGACGTAGTATTAACTAGAAAGAAAATGCACGCATTTTATTTATGTTAAAATTTCACTAGTCCTGTGGTTTTCTTTTAAGATTTCCTATCTTGCGCTTTAGGTAACCTCTTGCAGAATCTCTTCTCTAATCCCTAACGTACGTTTATGACCTTTATTATGCGTTGTGATCAATCCATCTGCAAATATTACCTTTATGTTTATCTATTTCAAAACTTTTATTATGAATTAATTTATTCTTATTATTATTTATATTTACTAACCTTGTTAATTATTACTAAATCCACACAATTTGCAGTATTTTATAATTTTAGGGAACAATGAAACCACGACACTTTTGGGCAAAAATCAAACAACCGAACTCTTCTGCAACACTTTTAATACTTGACTTTTTGGTCCCTATGCTGCCTAGTCAGACCACAATTATATGGCTCCTTAATGTTAACTGTGGCGCTGAATTCTTCCAAATCACACCACAAATTTTATTGCCCTTACGGGTTAAACCGGTTATGTTCTACATTTAGGTTTGCTAGGTGACAAACATATTTAGGCTTTGTGTTACAGCTTATGTGTTTTCTTTATTTTATATGCCTTCCTTATATTTCGTTAACTCAATAAAACATTCCCAAAAAAAAAATTATGTTAAATTTACCCGAGGGGATTCGAACCCGGAACTACCGCGCAATAGTTTGCCATCCTATCACGTGAGCCATAACGACACAACAATCAATGCAATTTCTATCTGCCTTTGACTCCAGCCCAACATGAGGCATTTGATAATAATTTATCGAGGCATAACAACCACTGATATATTTATAGATCCTCTCAACATACCCACCACAGTTCTAGCTATTGGTCGGCAGCAGTGATGTGCAATTATTCTATTACCATGTCTATTTAGCGAACAGCAGTGAGGTCAAAACTGAAAATAATCATTCGGCCCTATTTTATGACTATCGATTAATATTTCTAGCCGTATTATTTTATATTATTATTATCATTATTATTATTATTATTATTATTATTATTATTATTATTATTATTATTATTATTATTATTATTATTATTATTATTATTATTATTATCATTATTATTATTATTATTATTATTATTATTATTATCATTATTATTATTATTATTATTATTATTATTATTATTATTATTATTATTATTATTATTATTATTATTATTATTATTATTATTATTATTATTATTATTATTATTATTATTATTATTATTATTATTATTATTATTATTATTATTATTATTATTATTATTATTATTATTATTATTATTATTATTATTATTATTATTATTATTATTATTATTATTATTATTATTATTATTATTATTATTATTATTATTATTATTATTATTATTATTATTATTATTATTATTATTATTATTATTATTATTATTATTATTATTATTATTATTATTATTATTATTATTATTATTATTATTATTATTATTATTATTATTATTATTATTATTATTATTATTATTATTATTATTATTATTATTATTATTATTATTATTATTATTATGATTATTATTATTATTATAATTATTATTATTATCATTATTATTATTATTATTATTATTATTATTATTATTATTATTATTATTATTATTATTATTATTATTATTATTATTATTATTATTATTATTATTATTATTGGGGGTTGGAATTAATTTTAAAGGTTTTTTTTCGGTTTTTGAGCATTTATTTAGAAACAACGGTACAATGTATATTATTCAAAGTATTGTCCATCGTTAGCTACAACATTTTCCCATCTTTCTGGCAGCATATGGATTCCGCGCCGGAAGAACGATTCGTCTTTTGAGGCAATCCACGAATCGACCCATTTTTTGGTATCCTCGTAAGAAGTGAAGCGCTGCTCAGCCAAGCCATGCGTCATCGATCTGAATAGGTGGTAGTCGGAAGGGGCTATGTCTGGGCTATAAGGCGGGTGGGGTAGCACATCCCAATTCAGCGCCTCCAACGTTTCCTTGACGGTTCTTGCAACATGTGGCCGTGCGTTGTCATGTTGAAAAACCACTTTGTCGTGTCTTTTGGCATATTCCGGCCGTTTAACCTTTAATGCTCGGCTCAATTGCATCAATTGTTGTTGGTAGCGTTCCTCAGTGATGGTTTCGTTAGGTTTTAGCAGCTCATAGTACACGACACCCTTCTGATCCCACCAAATACACAGCATAAGCTTGGCGCCATGAATATTCGGCTTGGCCCTCGATGTTGATGCATGGCCGGGTGGTCCCCACGATTTTTTTTGCTTAGGATTATCGTAATGGATCCACTTTTCATCGCCAGTGACAATACGATGCAAAAAACTCTTCCTTTTATGCCGTTGAAGCAGTTGTTCGCACATGCAAAATCGCCGTTCAACGTCTCTCGGCTTCAACTGGTACGGCACCCAATTTCCTTGCTTTTGAATCATTCCCATGGCCTTCAAGCGTTTGCCGACCGTTGATAAGTCAACTCCCAATGATTCTGACAATTCTTGAAGGGTTTGACATGGGTCTTCATCGAGCAAAGCCTCCAATTCCTCATCTTCAAACTTTTTCGGCTCAAACTTTTTCGGCTGGCCCGGACGCTCTTTGTCTTCCGTATCACCACTTTTAAACCGACGGACCAGTACTCACAAGTAGAAATCGATGGAGCATAGTCCCCGTAAGCCTCAGTAAGCGTGCGTTGTGCTTCAACCGCTTTTTTCTTCAAATGGAAGCACAAAAGTAAACCTTCCCGCAAATTGCGTTTTGTTGGAACGAAAGTCGCCATGTTCACAGAGAAAAAAATATATGTTGTTTACACTTCAGTGGAATGACACATACTGAAAAATGAAGCTTACACAATGTGCTTTGAAATGAATATAGTCACAGGTGTGCCCGATGCGTTCTATTGATAGTTACGCCATCTCTTAGAAAACCTTTAAAACTAATTCCAACCCCCAATATTATTATTATTATTATTATTATTATTATTATTATTATTATTATTATTATTATTATTATTATTATTATTATTATTATTATTATTATTATTATTATTATTATTATTATTATTATTATTATTATTATTATTATTATTATTATTATTATTATTATTATTATTATTATTATTATTATTATTATTATTATTATTATTATTATTATTATTATTATTATTATTATTATTATTATTATTATTATTATTATTATTATTATTATTATTATTATTATTATTATTATTATTATTATTATTATTATTATTATTATTATTATTATTATTATTATTATTATTATTATTATTATTATTATTATTATTATTATTATTATTATTATTATTATTATTATTATTATTATTATTATTATTATTATTATTATTATTATTATTATTATTATTATTATTATTATTATTATTATTATTATTATTATTATTATTATTATTATTATTATTATTATTATTATTATTATTATTATTATTATTATTATTATTATTATTATTATTATTATTATTATTATTATTATTATTATTATTATTATTATTATTATTATTATTATTATTATTATTATTATTATTATTATTATTATTATTATTATTATTATTATTATTATTATTATTATTATTATTATTATTATTATTATTATTATTATTATTATTATTATTATTATTATTATTATTATTATTATTATTATTATTATTATTATTATTATTATTATTATTATTATTATTATTATTATTATTATTATTATTATTATTATTATTATTATTATTATTATTATTATTATTATTATTATTATTATTATTATTATTATTATTATTATTATTATTATTATTATTATTATTATTATTATTATTATTATTATTATTATTATTATTATTATTATTATTATTATTATTATTATTATTATTATTATTATTATTATTATTATTATTATTATTATTATTATTATTATTATTATTATTATTATTATTATTATTATTATTATTATTATTATTATTATTATTATTATTATTATTATTATTATTATTATTATTATTATTATTATTATTATTATTATTATTATTATTATTATTATTATTATTATTATTATTATTATTATTATTATTATTATTATTATTATTATTATTATTATTATTATTATTATTATTATTATTATTATTATTATTATTATTATTATTATTATTATTATTATTATTATTATTATTATTATTATTATTATTATTATTATTATTATTATTATTATTATTATTATTATTATTATTATTATTATTATTATTATTATTATTATTATTATTATTATTATTATTATTATTATTATTATTATTATTATTATTATTATTATTATTATTATTATTATTATTATTATTATTATTATTATTATTATTATTATTATTATTATTATTATTATTATTATTATTATTATTATTATTATTATTATTATTATTATTATTATTATTATTATTATTATTATTATTATTATTATTATTATTATTATTATTATTATTATTATTATTATTATTATTATTATTATTATTATTATTATTATTATTATTATTATTATTATTATTATTATTATTATTATTATTATTATTATTATTATTATTATTATTATTATTATTATTATTATTATTATTATTATTATTATTATTATTATTATTATTATTATTATTATTATTATTATTATTATTATTATTATTATTATTATTATTATTATTATTATTATTATTATTATTATTATTATTATTATTATTATTATTATTATTATTATTATTATTATTATTATTATTATTATTATTATTATTATTATTATTATTATTATTATTATTATTATTATTATTATTATTATTATTATTATTATTATTATTATTATTATTATTATTATTATTATTATTATTATTATTATTATTATTATTATTATTATTATTATTATTATTATTATTATTATTATTATTATTATTATTATTATTATTATTATTATTATTATTATTATTATTATTATTATTATTATTATTATTATTATTATTATTATTATTATTATTATTATTATTATTATTATTATTATTATTATTATTATTATTATTATTATTATTATTATTATTATTATTATTATTATTATTATTATTATTATTATTATTATTATTATTATTATTATTATTATTATTATTATTATTATTATTATTATTATTATTATTATTATTATTATTATTATTATTATTATTATTATTATTATTATTATTATTATTATTATTATTATTATTATTATTATTATTATTATTATTATTATTATTATTATTATTATTATTATTATTATTATTATTATTATTATTATTATTATTATTATTATTATTATTATTATTATTATTATTATTATTATTATTATTATTATTATTATTATTATTATTATTATTATTATTATTATTATTATTATTATTATTATTATTATTATTATTATTATTATTATTATTATTATTATTATTATTATTATTATTATTATTATTATTATTATTATTATTATTATTATTATTATTATTATTATTATTATTATTATTATTATTATTATTATTATTATTATTATTATTATTATTATTATTATTATTATTATTATTATTATTATTATTATTATTATTATTATTATTATTATTATTATTATTATTATTATTATTATTATTATTATTATTATTATTATTATTATTATTATTATTATTATTATTATTATTATTATTATTATTATTATTATTATTATTATTATTATTATTATTATTATTATTATTATTATTATTATTATTATTATTATTATTATTATTATTATTATTATTATTATTATTATTATTATTATTATTATTATTATTATTATTATTATTATTATTATTATTATTATTATTATTATTATTATTATTATTATTATTATTATTATTATTATTATTATTATTATTATTATTATTATTATTATTATTATTATTATTATTATTATTATTATTATTATTATTATTATTATTATTATTATTATTATTATTATTATTATTATTATTATTATTATTATTATTATTATTATTATTATTATTATTATTATTATTATTATTATTATTATTATTATTATTATTATTATTATTATTATTATTATTATTATTATTATTATTATTATTATTATTATTATTATTATTATTATTATTATTATTATTATTATTATTATTATTATTATTATTATTATTATTATTATTATTATTATTATTATTATTATTATTATTATTATTATTATTATTATTATTATTATTATTATTATTATTATTATTATTATTATTATTATTATTATTATTATTATTATTATTATTATTATTATTATTATTATTATTATTATTATTATTATTATTATTATTATTATTATTATTATTATTATTATTATTATTATTATTATTATTATTATTATTATTATTATATTATTATTATTATTATTATTATTATTATTATTATTATTATTATTATTATTATTATATTATTATTATTATTATTATTATTATTATTATTATTATTATTATTATTATTATTATTATTATTATTATTATTATTATTATTATTATTATTATTATTATTATTATTATTATTATTATTATTATTATTATTATTATTATTATTATTATTATTATTATTATTATTATTATTATTATTATTATTATTATTATTATTATTATTATTATTATTATTATTATTATTATTATTATTATTATTATTATTATTATTATTATTATTATTATTATTATTATTATATTATTTTATTATTATTATTATTATTATTATTATTATTATTATTATTATTATTATTATTATATTATTATTATTATTATTATTATTATTATTATTATTATTATTATTATTATTATTATTATTATTATTATTATTATTATTATTATTATTATTATTATTATTATTATTATTATTATTATTATTATTATTATTATTATTATTATTATTATTATTATTATTATTATATTATTATATATTATTATTATTATTATTATTATTATTATTATTATTATTATTATTATTATTATTATTATTATTATTATTATTATTATTATTATATTATTATTATTATATTATTATTATTATTATTATTATTATTATTATTATTATTATTATTATTATTATTATTATTATTATTATTATTATTATTATTATATTATTATTATTATTATTATTATTATTATTATTATTATTATTATTATTATTATTATTATTATTATTATTATTATTATTATTATTATTATTATTATTATTATTATTATTATTATTATTATTATTATTATTATTATTATTATTATTATTATTATTATTATTATTATTATTATATTATTATTATTATTATTATTATTTATTATTATTATTATTATTATTATTATTATTATTATTATTATTATTATTATTATTATTATTATTATTATTATTATTATTATTATTATTATTATTATTATTATTATTATTATTATTATTATTATTATATTATTATTATTATTATTATTATTATTATTATTATTATTATTATTATTATTATTATTATTATTATTATTATTATTATTATTATTATTATTATTATTATTATTATTATTATTATTATTATTATTATTATTATTATTATTATTATTATTATTATTATTATTATTATTATTATTATTATTATTATTATTATTATTATTATATTATTATTATTATTATTATTATTATTATTATTATTATTATTATTATTATTATTATTATTATTATTATTATTATTATTATTATTATTATTATTATTATTATTATATTATTATTATTATTATTATTATTATTTTATTATTATTATTATTATTATTATTATTATTATTATTATTATTATTATTATTATTATTATTATTATTATTATATTATTATTATTATTATTATTATTATTATTATTATTATTATTATTATTATTATTATTATTATTATTATTATTATTATTATTATTATTATTATTATTATTATTATTATTATTATTATTATTATTATTATTATTATTATTATTATTATTATTATTATTATTATTATTATTATTATTATTATTATTATTATTATTATTATTATTATTATTATTATTATTATTATTATTATTATTATTATTATTATTATTATTATTATTATTATTATTATTATTATTATTATTATTATTATTATTATTATTATTATTATTATTATTATTATTATTATTATTATTATTATTATTATTATTATTATTATTATTATTATTATTATTATTATTATTATTATTATTATTATTATTATTATTATTATTATTATTATTATTATTATTATTATTATTATTATTATTATTATTATTATTATTATTATTATTATTATTATTATTATTATTATTATTATTATTATTATTATTATTATTATTATTATTATTATTATTATTATTATTATTATTATTATTATTATTATTATTATTATTATTATTATTATTATTATTATTATTATTATTATTATTATTATTATTATTATTATTATTATTATTATTATTATTATTATTATTATTATTATTATTATTATTATTATTATTATTATTATTATTATTATTATTATTATTATTATTATTATTATTATTATTATTATTATTATTATTATTATTATTATTATTATTATTATTATTATTATTATTATTATTATTATTATTATTATTATTATTATTATTATTATTATTATTATTATTATTATTATTATTATTATTATTATTATTATTATTATTATTATTATTATTATTATTATTATTATTATTATTATTATTATTATTATTATTATTATTATTATTATTATTATTATTATTATTATTATTATTATTATTATTATTATTATTATTATTATTATTATTATTATTATTATTATTATTATTATTATTATTATTATTATTATTATTATTATTATTATTATTATTATTATTATTATTATTATTATTATTATTATTATTATTATTATTATTATTATTATTATTATTATTATTATTATTATTATTATTATTATTATTATTATTATTATTATTATTATTATTATTATTATTATTATTATTATTATTATTATTATTATTATTATTATTATTATTATTATTATTATTATTATTATTATTATTATTATTATTATTATTATTATTATTATTATTATTATTATTATTATTATTATTATTATTATTATTATTATTATTATTATTATTATTATTATATTATTATTATTATTATTATTATTATTATTATTATTATTATTATTATTATTATTATTATTATTATTATTATTATTATTATTATTATTATTATTATTATTATTATTATTATTATTATTATTATTATTATTATTATTATTATTATTATTATTATTATTATTATTATTATTATTATTATTATTATTATTATTATTATTATTATTATTATTATTATTATTATTATTATTATTATTATTATTATTATTATTATTATTATTATTATTATTATTATTATTATTATTATTATTATTATTATTATTATTATTATTATTATTATTATTATTATTATTATTATTATTATTATTATTATTATTATTATTATTATTATTATTATTATTATTATTATTATTATTATTATTATTATTATTATTATTATTATTATTATTATTATTATTATTATTATTATTATTATTATTATTATTATTATTATTATTATTATTATTATTATTATTATTATTATTATTATTATTATTATTATTATTATTATTATTATTATTATTATTATTATTATTATTATTATTATTATTATTATTATTATTATTATTATTATTATTATTATTATTATTATTATTATTATTATTATTATTATTATTATTATTATTATTATTATTATTATTATTATTATTATTATTATTATTATTATTATTATTATTATTATTATTATTATTATTATTATTATTATTATTATTATTATTATTATTATTATTATTATTATTATTATTATTATTATTATTATTATTATTATTATTATTATTATTATTATTATTATTATTATTATTATTATTATTATTATTATTATTATTATTATTATTATTATTATTATTATTATTATTATTATTATTATTATTATTATTATTATTATTATTATTATTATTATTATTATTATTATTATTATTATTATTATTATTATTATTATTATTATTATTATTATTATTATTATTATTATTATTATTATTATTATTATTATTATTATTATTATTATTATTATTATTATTATTATTATTATTATTATTATTATTATTATTATTATTATTATTATTATTATTATTATTATTATTATTATTATTATTATTATTATTATTATTATTATTATTATTATTATTATTATTATTATTATTATTATTATTATTATTATTATTATTATTATTATTATTATTATTATTATTATTATTATTATTATTATTATTATTATTATTATTATTATTATTATTATTATTATTATTATTATTATTATTATTATTATTATTATTATTATTATTATTATTATTATTATTATTATTATTATTATTATTATTATTATTATTATTATTATTATTATTATTATTATTATTATTATTATTATTATTATTATTATTATTATTATTATTATTATTATTATTATTATTATTATTATTATTATTATTATTATTATTATTATTATTATTATTATTATTATTATTATTATTATTATTATTATTATTATTATTATTATTATTATTATTATTATTATTATTATTATTATTATTATTATTATTATTATTATTATTATTATTATTATTATTATTATTATTATTATTATTATTATTATTATTATTATTATTATTATTATTATTATTATTATTATTATTATTATTATTATTATTATTATTATTATTATTATTATTATTATTATTATTATTATTATTATTATTATTATTATTATTATTATTATTATTATATTATTATTATTATTATTATTATTATTATTATTATTATTATTATTATTATTATTATTATTATTATTATTATTATTATTATTATTATTATTATTATTATTATTATTATTATTATTATTATTATTATTATTATTATTATTATTATTATTATTATTATTATTATTATTATTATTATTATTATTATTATTATTATTATTATTATTATTATTATTATTATTATTATTATTATTATTATTATTATTATTATTATTATTATTATTATTATTATTATTATTATTATTATTATTATTATTATTATTATTATTATTATTATTATTATTATTATTATTATTATTATTATTATTATTATTATTATTATTATTATTATTATTATTATTATTATTATTATTATTATTATTATTATTATTATTATTATTATTATTATTATTATTATTATTATTATTATTATTATTATTATTATTATTATTATTATTATTATTATTATTATTATTATTATTATTATTATTATTATTATTATTATTATTATTATTATTATTATTATTATTATTATTATTATTATTATTATTATATTATTATTATTATTATTATTATTATTATTATTATTATTATTATTATTATTATTATTATTATTATTATTATTATTATTATTATTATTATTATTATTATTATTATTATTATTATTATTATTATTATCATTATTATTATTATTATTATTATCATTATTATTATATTATTATTATTATTATTATTATTATTATTATATTATTATATTATTATTATTATTATTATTATTATTATTATTATTATTATTATTATTATTATTATTATTATTATTATTATTATTATTATTATTATTATTATTATTATTATTATTATTATTATTATTATTATATTATTATTATTATTATTATTATTATTATTATTATTATTATTATTATTATTATTATTATTATTATTATTATTATTATTATTATTATTATTATTATTATTATTATATTATTATTATTATTATTATTATTATTATTATTATTATTATTATTATTATTATTATTATTATTATTATTATTATTATTATTATTATTATTATTATTATTATTATTATTATTATTATTATTATTATTATTATTATTATTATTATTATTATTATTATTATTATTATTATTATTATTATTATTATTATTATTATTATTATTATTATTATTATTATTATTATTATTATTATTATTATTATTATTATTATTATTATTATTATTATTATTATTATTATTATTATTATTATTATTATTATTATTATTATTATTATTATATTATTATTATTATTATTATTATTATTATTATTATTATTATTATTATATTATTATTATTATTATTATTATTATTATTATTATTATTATTATTATTATTATTATTAGTATTATTATTATTATTATTATTATTATTATTATTTATTATTATTATTATTATTATTATTATTATTATTATTATTATTATTATTATTATTATTATTATTATTATTATTATTATTATTATTATTATTATTATTATTATTATTATTATTATTATTATTATTATTATTATTATTATTATTATTATTATTATTATTATTATTATTATTATTATTATTATTATTATTATTATTATTATTATTATTATTATTATTATTATTATTATTATTATTATTATTATTATTATTATTATTATTATTATTATTATTATTATTATTATTATTATTATTATTATTATTATTATTATTATTATTATTATTATTATTATTATTATTATTATTATTATTATTATTATTATTATTATTATTATTATTATTATTATTATTATTATTATTATTATTATTATTATTATTATTATTATTATTATTATTATTATTATTATTATTATTATTATTATTATTATTATTATTATTATTATTATTATTATTATTATTATTATTATTATTATTATTATTATTATTATTATTATTATTATTATTATTATTATTATTATTATTATTATTATTATTATTATTATTATTATTATTATTATTATTATTATTATTATTATTATTATTATTATTATTATTATTATTATTATTATTATTATTATTATTATTATTATTATTATTATTATTATTATTATTATTATTATTATTATTATTATTATTATTATTATTATTATTATTATTATTATTATTATTATTATTATTATTATTATTATTATTATTATTATTATTATTATTATTATTATTATTATTATTATTATTATTATTATTATTATTATTATTATTATTATTATTATTATTATTATTATTATTATTATTATTATTATTATTATTATTATTATTATTATTATTATTATTATTATTATTATTATTATTATTATTATTATTATTATTATTATTATTATTATTATTATTATTATTATTATTATTATTATTATTATTATTATTATTATTATTATTATTATTATTATTATTATTATTATTATTATTATTATTATTATTATTATTATTATTATTTATTATTATTATTATTATTATTATTATTATTATTATTATTATTATTATTATTATTATTATTATTATTATTATTATTATTATTATTATTATTATTATTATTATTATTATTATTATTATTATTATTATTATTATTATTATTATTATTATTATTATTATTATTATTATTATTATTATTATTATTATTATTATTATTATTATTATTATTATTATTATTATTATTATTATTATTATTATTATTATTATTATTATTATTATATTATTATTATTATTATTATTATTATTATTATTATTATTATTATTATTATTATTATTATTATTATTATTATTATTATTATTATTATTATTATTATTATTATTATTATTATTATTATTATTATTATTATTATTATTATTATTATTATTATTATTATTATTATTATTATTATTATTATTATTATTATTATTATTATTATTATTATTATTATTATTATTATTATTATTATTATTATTATTATTATTATTATTATTATTATTATTATTATTATTATTATTATTATTATTATTATTATTATTATTATTATTATTATTATTATTATTATTATTATTATTATTATTATTATTATTATTATTATTATTATTATTATTATTATTATTATTATTATTATTATTATTATTATTATTATTATTATTATTATTATTATTATTATTATTATTATTATTATTATTATTATTATTATTATTATTATTATTATTATTATTATTATTATTATTATTATTATTATTATTATTATTATTATTATTATTATTATATTATTATTATTATTATTATTATTATTATTATTATTATTATTATTATTATTATTATTATTATTATTATTATTATTATTATTATTATTATTATTATTATTATTATTATTATTATTATTATTATTATTATTATTATTATTATTATTATTATTATTATTATTATTATTATTATTATTATTATTATTATTATTATTATTATTATTATTATTATTATTATTATTATTATTATTATTATTATTATTATTATTATTATTATTATTATTATTATTATTATTATTATTATTATTATTATTATTATTATTATTATTATTATTATTATTATTATTATTATTATTATTATTATTATTATTATTATTATTATTATTATTATTATTATTATTATTATTATTATTATTATTATTATTATTATTATTAATATTATTATTAGTTTTATAAGTTTTATTTTTAGCCCTTTTAGACTAGTAAACGTAAAAAAATCAAAATCGTATATAACATAAATTAACAGAAAATTATATTTTAAAGCAACAACAATCAATATCGAATATAATATAAATTAAGAGAACATTATAATTAAAAAAAAAATCAAAATCGAATATAACATAAACTAAAAGAAGAATAGATATTTTATAACTAAACTAGAATCTGACATCAAATAAACGAAAACATAAAAATATTTCAATATTGACTACACTTTAATGTAACTTAAACTAAATCTAAAAGTATTTCACTATTGAATACAATTAAATTAATCTTAATTTAACCCGAACCCGAAATTTTCAGAATAACCAGTTAAGTCAAATCTAAAATGGTTTAAACTAAAATAAGCACATTTTGAGTGTTTGTGTTTGCGTTGCCATATGGCAACGACAGGGTGTTTCGGTTTAATACACTTAAAATTAATCTTAATTTAATACACTTAAGCTAAACGTTATATAATACACATAAAAATAATATTTACATTGTACAAAAGCATGAATTGATAAGAAAAAACTATTGCTCTAACAGCAAAACAACATTACACCAAAACAGCATTTTTTTTTTTTGTGTAAAACGTAACCACATAAAATGTTATAAAACACTGAACATGGAGTATTGTAAATTCAAGTTTGAGATTTGCTTTTGAATGGCTGTAAGTTGAATTACGTTGCTTGATGGTATAAATTTTTATCACATGCTTTAATTTACATACAGACTTATGCTACTATTATTTTTAAACCTTTTTCCAGTGCCAGTTTTAAGTGCTGGCTTAAACTTTGTTTAACTTGAGATTAGTTAATCGTAGATTCAAATTGATCTGAGCTTAACTAAGCAATCAGTTTTTCAGTGCTGGTTTAATAACATGCAGATTAGGTATAAATAATATGACAACACTTGCAAACTTCAAATAGTTACTGAGAATTTCTAACAGCTGACAATGAAATTTCCCATAAAATAGGAAGCAAAATAGAAACAAGCTTAAATAAGAAAAAGTATTTTTATGAAATGATTAAAAATGAGAGTACAAAATAATAAAAGAAGTAACAACTTTAATACAGAAGAAGTAGAATACTTGCTGGCGCTGGTTGCAGATTTTAAACATACAGGGTTGTCAATATTCGAAGCGCCCATCTGGCAACACTGTAACTTTCCGCAGTGATGCCAAATCGACTAATGACATACCGCGTTTGAAGCGTCATTCCAAGCAAATGTTTACAATGGAACAGTACACGCCACGCGAACGCTCTAAAATTGTTGAAATTTACATTCAGCAAAACAAGTCAATAGTGAAAACTCAACTCAATGAGCGATGAAGCTCATTTTCAGTTGAACGGAACGGTAAACAAACAAAATTGCCGTATTTATGCCACTGAAAATCCACAAGAGATTCAAGAGGTACCTCTTCACGATGCAGAAGTCACTGTTTGGTGCGGCGTTTGTGCTAAAATGCTCATTGGGCCGTTCTTTTTCGAAGATGATAATGGCCACAGAGTTACTGTCAATCAGGAGCGTTATCGCGATATGATAAACAATTTTTTCATGCCAATCGTTCGTCGAAAGCGTATCAGGCACTACTGGTTTCAACAAGACGGCGCGCCACCACACACAAGCCGCACTACAATCGATTTTTTGAAGCAATTGTTCCCTGGCCGTTTGATGTCAAAAAATGGTGATTTCGATTGGCCGCCAAGATCACCAGATTTAACGCCTCCAGACTTCTTTTTGTGGGTTTATTTGAAATCGAAGGTTTACGTCAACAAGCCAAAGACCCTAGAAGAGCTGAAAACCAACATCCGTCAAGAAATAACCGCCATTCCCATCGAAATGTTGAAGAAAACCATGGAAAATGCTGCAAAACGGGCACAATATGTCGTAGAGGCCAATGGCGACCATTTACGAGATATCATATTCAAGAAATAATGTAAGTAAATCTACTTGAACCCAATTAAATGATTTTCATGACGAACAGACAAAAAATTGTGGTTTCTTTGATTTATTTAAAAATAAAATGGGCGCTTCGAATATTGGCAACCCTATATAATTGAATGCAAGCAAACGGATAGAACCAGCAGTGAAGAAAAAAACAAGGCCTAGAAGGAGATCGAAAAAATATTTAATTCACAGTTTGGTTCATCGTTCAGAAGTGCAGTTACCTTAAAAACTAAATACATCAATTTAAAAAAAGACGCAAAGAAAATTTTGCTGAGGACAAGCGGCACACATTTGTAACAGGTGGTGGACCAAAAGCAAAATCCGCTGTAACTGCTACCGACAAAAGCATAATGCAACTATGCGACAGTGAATAACAGGCTTTGAAGCATTGTATGACGCTTAATTATAATGACGCGAAACGATAATTATTTCAATCATGCTATGGACTGATCATTATATTTTATTTTGAACTTTTTTAGATATGCTGAGAATACAACCTCAATCCATGAACATCAAACAGGTACTTTTATTTATACATAAAGTTAACTTTGGTATCAAGACGTTACACATTTTTACATCTTTTACTTTAGTTGATAAAGAGAACAATGCAATATCCTGGGCTAAGTACACCCCTAACCTTTTAAGGACGCCAAGGCAAGGTGTTCTCAAACAATAAAAGCAAATAAAAATAAATATAAAAAATGAGAAATCAAATCGAATTAAAATAAAATGGAAATATTTATCTTAATTTTCAAGTAAATTTTTAAAATATTTATTTTTTAATACACGTCGTTGAATATTACTGGAGTTTGAGCTGCTCCTAGCCCGATTGTTTGGTACCGATAGTACAAAATCTATTGCGTCTGCAGATTCTACAGATAAGCTGGGCAGATCTGTTTCATTGTTAATGCAACAGATGTTGTGTAAGACTGCGCATGCTACCACAATACTTTGAATTTTTGGAAAATGAAGGCGAATTCCAAGGGACAAAACTGGAAAACGTCTTTTCCAAACACCATAACTTCTCTCTACACAGCTGCGTGTTCTTATTTGAGACTCATTGTAGAGGTTTTCTTCAGCTGTTTGTTAGTGGAGTCATCAAATATTTTTTGTTTGGATATCCACTATCGGCGAATGCTGTCGGCGGGCATTGAGAATTTTCAAATCTGCATCGCATATTAATTGGACGTTTATGGAAAAAAACCTTTCCGATTCCGAAAAAGTTCAGCATTGCTTCCACCTACATATTTAAAATTATTAACTATTAAGTACTTTAATAACATTTCATGAAGTTTATATTTTACCTGGAGATATTATCTTAATATGAGTACAATCGATGGCTCCTATTACTTTAGAAACTGTTGAAGTTGAAACTTTAAAAATATCGCCAATGGATACATGCTACATTCCTCCAGTTGCATATATCCTTAATGTTATTAGAAGCATTTCTTCACCAGTTAAGGCATTATTCCTGTAGCAAATGTTTGAATTAAAAACGAAATATAATAGCAATCACTTTTTTCATTGCAGTAATAAAAGATCTGTGAAAATAGTAATTTTTCAATGCATTTCAAGTTAGGATACAAGTTGGACTGAAAACAACTATTCTTATTGAATATTTGTGTGTTTGTCGAACCAATGACGTACTTAAGGAAATGATCTACTCACCAAATTTTTAATATGCTTTTAATATGTTTTATTTTTAATATGTGGTTGAATAAGTACCAGGACACAATAAGCTGACGCCTTTGAAAGTCGAAATCGATCGTAAAAACTTTTCTCTCCATACGAATTAAAGTAGTTTGGACGTAAATGAATAGTTTTAACTCTTCTTAATATTATAATTTTTAAAAGCTAATACGTTTCAGCGGCACTTAGGGCTAATTTTTCAGTGCGAGTTTAACTCTGTTTCTGGTTTAATCTGAGTTTAAACCAAGGAGCAAGTTTTTCAGTGAATATTGACTAAAGTTTAAACTAAGGTTAAACGGCCAATATTGGTGGGTTAAACTTTAGTTAACTTACCATATGATTTTGACAGATTATTTGTTTGGTTAATTTATGCAAAATTTTGCATTCGCACTTCAAAACTCAAATTGAAAAGAAATTAAAATGCATTCAGACGAAGAAAATATAAGTGATGATGAAATATATGATGTTTTAAATAGAACAGTTTTACGAAGAATGAAAAGTGTACGTTCCCGTCCGAATATTTGGAATATATGTATGGAGAAGAGCAGTTCTTTGAAAGATTTTGACTCTCAAAGTTATCTGCGTACAGCGTTTTGGAACTTATTGGACCGCACATTAAAAAAAAAACTTCCTGGTGAGTAAAACCATCATTAAAGTATGAAATTGCATCGCCACTTGCATCGAACGATATTTATGCTCGTACACACATGCTCGTACAATTGTAGGGGGCTTATTAACTTTGTCACATCTTTTTTAACGCCCATAAGGAGGCGCCCTATCATCCATACAAAGTGATTTCATCAATAATAGAAAACCATTAAAAAATCCCACGCAACTGGCCTTGCTGAATATAATTCCTTTCTATTTTTATATTTGGTTTTTTTTAAACATTGAGAGTCTATGCAACTGGAGGTATGCTAATGTCGATTGGAGATATTTATAAATTGTCGCCGTCAACAGTTTCAAAAGTGGTGACAATTGTATCGCACCACATTGCACTACTAAAAGATAGATTTGTAACATTTCCAAATACTGCCGAAGAGCTTTTGGAAACTGAGAAAGCTTTTTATGAAATAGCTTAATTTCCTAAAATGATTGGAGCTCTGGATTGTACTCACGTAAAAATAATTTCTCCAGGTATAGCATTATCAAAATACTACTTTCTTATAAATTTCTGCTGCTGAATTCCCAAACGCTTTAACAAATATAGTTAACGTTATTGCACATTGTGCAAAACACGTTCATTGAAAGCGACAGTTTACGTTTCTTCAAATCGTTTAAGCGTTTGGGAGTTACAGAACTGATGTATACATACATATATATCCCTATTTATCCACATACATATATATCCATATATATCCACATACATATACCTTAGGGCGGGTCGATTTATTTTTCGACAATTTCCCTATGATTTCCGTATTCTATGGGTTATTCCATGAAAATTTGCCAAAGGAACCATACCTCTATCGTTAAAATCGAGTCCCCTACTTTTTGTTGGTAGATTTTTTCCCAAATTGACGTTCGTATGAAATATTACTAACACGTTCACATCCATAACTCAAAAACTATCGATCGGGTTTAATCGCCAGTAGGCGCGTTGGAAAGGTGAGCTCATTTTCATCAATTTACAAAAAAAAATCTCCAACATTGGTCCAACGGTTCAAAAGTTACGGTCATTTTTGTCCAAATTTTGGAGCATTTTTCCATTTTTTTCATGATTTTGTCCAAGAATATTACTTTCATGGCCATTTTTTTGGCTCAATTTTTTTGACTTACGAAGCTTACGAACCTTACGTTACGACTGGACTGATTTGCGCTTTACATTATTGGCATATTTTTTCACAGGGTGCACACCCTGTGTTATGTTTGTTTATTTCTTTTTGTTTTTAGTTTCTTTATAGACTTCTTTATTTTTGTTTGTTTATAATATTCCAGTGTATGCTAGTTTTGTTTAAGCGTCATTTCAGTGAAGTGTTACTTGAAATCAAAGAAGTAAAATATAAGGAAGTGGTGTAATAGCAGAAAAGTGTGGTATTTTTTATATTGGTGTTGGTTCACACAAATACAGAAACAATCACACTGGGCCGTATTCGGTTGTATCGTAAAAGAGGCCCAAACTGTTAAGGTGCATTAATATTTTTGGAACATTTCCAGAATAGCAACAACTCTAATTTTTAAAAAATTCTGATCGCTCGCAATTGGCTTAGAAGTAATAGACATCCAACGTTGGAAAAAATGGACTAAAATCTAGCTGATTTTTAAGTTTTCCAGTAAAACTAAACTCTGTGGGTATAAAAAGAATGAATACAAGTTTCTATTCAACAAAATATCAAACATAAAAATACATGCAATTAAAATACAACCCTTTTTTCACTTAAAATCACGAGGTTTTTCTAAATTTAATAAAAAAATCTTAATGTATTTAGTTGTCTCTTTTTAATAGGAGGCCTTCAGCCGCTGCATAGGGATTACAACCCTCAGTAAGTCCAACACAGGCTTCACTGTCTACAGTACTTCTGGATGTAGATATCTTTTTAATAATTTTCTTTTTAATGTATTGCTTTCGCAAAAGGGAAACCACTAGTTTTACAGACAAATTCTAATTATAAAATATCATTAATTATAAAAGAAGAGGTCAAAAATCAACTAAACAACTTAAATAACGGAGGGCACGCCGCAACAAAGCAACAAAGATGAAGCTATACAAAGAATTAAAGAACAAATACAACAACAAAATTAACCAAACGATACACAAATATTCCAACCAAAATAAAACCAAAACCAACTTAAAAACATCAATTGCTTTCTTAACAAGATGTAGAAGATCTGGACTGACTCCTAGCTTTATAGCAAACATAACCAACAAAATCAGCAACATTTTTGAAAACAACAACAGAATCTCCACTAACATTGAAAAAACACTGTCAGCTCACATAGCAACATTTCAATTAAAAATATTAAATTTACTTATTAAACACAAACATCAATTATTACAACATACTCAAGAAGAGATTAGAACAATTACAGAATTCATCGAAGACAACATAGACAAAAAACACGCAGAAATATTTTTCAAAAGCGAAAACAAAATCAACGATAAGTTCACCACACGCACAAGAGAAAGACAAATCAACAAATACACAAAACTAAAAGAGAAACAGGCAGAGCGGATCAACATAAGCACACACACAGATTGGTTTGTAAACAAAACAGACTGCACAATACCCACTAACATACAGTGGTTACTATCACTAGGACCCAAGCACGCGCTACCAACAACAAAGCAACAATTACCATTATACAAGTGCATTGCAGAGGGAGAAGACCTTATACAGACAATAACAAAAAAAGAGGAACAAGACACAGCGAGATCGAAGTTCACAACAATGATAGATGGACACCTCAACAAAATTAAAATTAACGAGAGAGACAAAACAATTTTGGAAACAGTGAAGGCGACAAAAAAATTCCTAAAATATCATGACGACATATTAATTTTAAATTCTGACAAAGGAAACGTGACAGTAGCAATGAATAGAGATGAATATGACAAAAAAATGAGGATTTTAGTGAGAGATATTGGAACGTATAAAATTATAAAAAGGGATCCCACAACCACATTACAACAAAAGAACAACGAGTTTTGCGAATATCTATTCAAAAACAAGCACATAACAACAACAGAGAAAAGAAGAATCTTTACAAACGTAGCAACAGCACCGAGAATTTTTGGATTGCCAAAAATACACAAGGACAACACACCACTTCGACCCATCTGCTCTTCTATTGGTTCACCATCATATGGACTCTGTAAACACTTGACAAAAATTCTAAAAAACATAACAAAGAACTCGACATACAACATAAGCAACGCTCTGGAATTTAAAAAGAAGATCGGCGACGCACACATTTATGATGATGAGGTCATAATATCATTTGACGTAATTTCCCTGTTCCCAAGTATACCAATAGACCTAGCAATAAACTTGATCTGTAGAAAATGGCCAGACATCAGTAGACACACAAAAATCACAAAAACAAAATTTATGGACATGCTTAACTTTTGCATTAAGGACAATAACTTCTTCAAGCTACAGGACAACATTTATAAACAACAAAAAGGCATGCCCATGGGATCACCAGCATCACCTGTAATTGCCGACATCGTTATGGAAGAACTTTTGGACACAGCACTGGAGACACTGAAGATAAAACCCAGACTAATGACGAAATACGTGGACGACCTCTTCGCAATAATCAGAAAAGACCAAATAGAAATTACTCTAAACGCGCTTAACAATTTTCACAAAAGCATAAAATTTACCATGGAAATTGAAAATGACGGAAAACTAACATATTTAGACACATTGATATTAAGACTAGATAACAAATTAAAATTTGACTGGTTTCAGAAACCTATGGCATCTGGACGCTTAATTAATTTTTATTCTAAACACCCCAAACGGGTAATAATAAATACAGCTACAAACTTCATTAAAAACGTTTTAGACATCAGCGACAAAACTTTCCATACAAAAAACATAAATAAAATTCGAAAAATACTACAAAAAAATGAGTTTCCTAAAAAGACAATCGAAGAGTTAATACACAAATATAAAATCGGAAGAAACATAAAAGACAAAAACAAAACAAACGCTAAAACTTACAAATCCTCGACTTATATTCCCGGTTTATCTGAAAGATTTACAAAATCCAATTTGTATGACAAAGACAACGTAAATATCGCGCTAAAATCGAACAACACAGTACAACAACTTTACAGTAAGACCAAAACGAAAATTGACAAGATGGACAAATCCAACGTTGTTTACAAAATTTCTTGTAACGGTGACGGGTCCAACGTATGTGATCAGGTATATGTTGGGACTACAAAAAATAAACTAAGGACAAGAATTGCTTCACATAAATCAGACCAAAAAACACGGAGACAATCGGAACAGAAAACAGCACTTTCGGCCCACTGTGCTGAACACAAACATTCATCGAACTTTGACAATGTACAAATTTTGGAGCAAGAGACAAACTACTGGAGACGATACACTTTAGAAATGCTCCACATCATTAACGTTCCACAAAAAAAGAGACTCAACTACAAGACTGACACTGACAATTGCGCACATATATACAGAAAGTACATAGAGAAATTCACTTGACAAGCTGACGAGAAAACATGTAGACGTGGTTTTTTAGTGCTAATTGTTTTTTAACTTATTTCCGTTTTTTAAAAATTCTAAAATTGTGAATTAATGTTTAATGTTTTTAATGTTAAATGTAACTCGTTTATTTAAAAAATTTTTGAAAAATTGTGAGTTTTTAAAAAGTAGTTAGTACATGCAAATTGTTTGTTAATTATTGTTAAAAAATTTGTTACAGTTCCTGATGATGCTAGCCGACGGCGAGCGAAATATTGAAAATAAAAAATTTTAAAAAAAATTTAAACGAAACGTTTATTTTTTAACCAAAAGATTGGACCTTGAGCCCGTAAAATATCATTAATTATAAAAGAAGAGGTCAAAAATCAACTAAACAACTTAAATAACGGAGGGCACGCCGCAACAAAGCAACAAAGATGAAGCTATACAAAGAATTAAAGAACAAATACAACAACAAAATTAACCAAACGATACACAAATATTCCAACCAAAATAAAACCAAAACCAACTTAAAAACATCAATTGCTTTCTTAACAAGATGTAGAAGATCTGGACTGACTCCTAGCTTTATAGCAAACATAACCAACAAAATCAGCAACATTTTTGAAAACAACAACAGAATCTCCACTAACATTGAAAAAACACTGTCAGCTCACATAGCAACATTTCAATTAAAAATATTAAATTTACTTATTAAACACAAACATCAATTATTACAACATACTCAAGAAGAGATTAGAACAATTACAGAATTCATCGAAGACAACATAGACAAAAAACACGCAGAAATATTTTTCAAAAGCGAAAACAAAATCAACGATAAGTTCACCACACGCACAAGAGAAAGACAAATCAACAAATACACAAAACTAAAAGAGAAACAGGCAGAGCGGATCAACATAAGCACACACACAGATTGGTTTGTAAACAAAACAGACTGCACAATACCCACTAACATACAGTGGTTACTATCACTAGGACCCAAGCACGCGCTACCAACAACAAAGCAACAATTACCATTATACAAGTGCATTGCAGAGGGAGAAGACCTTATACAGACAATAACAAAAAAAGAGGAACAAGACACAGCGAGATCGAAGTTCACAACAATGATAGATGGACACCTCAACAAAATTAAAATTAACGAGAGAGACAAAACAATTTTGGAAACAGTGAAGGCGACAAAAAAATTCCTAAAATATCATGACGACATATTAATTTTAAATTCTGACAAAGGAAACGTGACAGTAGCAATGAATAGAGATGAATATGACAAAAAAATGAGGATTTTAGTGAGAGATATTGGAACGTATAAAATTATAAAAAGGGATCCCACAACCACATTACAACAAAAGAACAACGAGTTTTGCGAATATCTATTCAAAAACAAGCACATAACAACAACAGAGAAAAGAAGAATCTTTACAAACGTAGCAACAGCACCGAGAATTTTTGGATTGCCAAAAATACACAAGGACAACACACCACTTCGACCCATCTGCTCTTCTATTGGTTCACCATCATATGGACTCTGTAAACACTTGACAAAAATTCTAAAAAACATAACAAAGAACTCGACATACAACATAAGCAACGCTCTGGAATTTAAAAAGAAGATCGGCGACGCACACATTTATGATGATGAGGTCATAATATCATTTGACGTAATTTCCCTGTTCCCAAGTATACCAATAGACCTAGCAATAAACTTGATCTGTAGAAAATGGCCAGACATCAGTAGACACACAAAAATCACAAAAACAAAATTTATGGACATGCTTAACTTTTGCATTAAGGACAATAACTTCTTCAAGCTACAGGACAACATTTATAAACAACAAAAAGGCATGCCCATGGGATCACCAGCATCACCTGTAATTGCCGACATCGTTATGGAAGAACTTTTGGACACAGCACTGGAGACACTGAAGATAAAACCCAGACTAATGACGAAATACGTGGACGACCTCTTCGCAATAATCAGAAAAGACCAAATAGAAATTACTCTAAACGCGCTTAACAATTTTCACAAAAGCATAAAATTTACCATGGAAATTGAAAATGACGGAAAACTAACATATTTAGACACATTGATATTAAGACTAGATAACAAATTAAAATTTGACTGGTTTCAGAAACCTATGGCATCTGGACGCTTAATTAATTTTTATTCTAAACACCCCAAACGGGTAATAATAAATACAGCTACAAACTTCATTAAAAACGTTTTAGACATCAGCGACAAAACTTTCCATACAAAAAACATAAATAAAATTCGAAAAATACTACAAAAAAATGAGTTTCCTAAAAAGACAATCGAAGAGTTAATACACAAATATAAAATCGGAAGAAACATAAAAGACAAAAACAAAACAAACGCTAAAACTTACAAATCCTCGACTTATATTCCCGGTTTATCTGAAAGATTTACAAAATCCAATTTGTATGACAAAGACAACGTAAATATCGCGCTAAAATCGAACAACACAGTACAACAACTTTACAGTAAGACCAAAACGAAAATTGACTAGATGGACAAATCCAACGTTGTTTACAAAATTTCTTGTAACGGTGACGGGTCCAACGTATGTGATCAGGTATATGTTGGGACTACAAAAAATAAACTAAGGACAAGAATTGCTTCACATAAATCAGACCAAAAAACACGGAGACAATCGGAACAGAAAACAGCACTTTCGGCCCACTGTGCTGAACACAAACATTCATCGAACTTTGACAATGTACAAATTTTGGAGCAAGAGACAAACTACTGGAGACGATACACTTTAGAAATGCTCCACATCATTAACGTTCCACAAAAAAAGAGACTCAACTACAAGACTGACACTGACAATTGCGCACATATATACAGAAAGTACATAGAGAAATTCACTTGACAAGCTGACGAGAAAACATGTAGACGTGGTTTTTTAGTGCTAATTGTTTTTTAACTTATTTCCGTTTTTTAAAAATTCTAAAATTGTGAATTAATGTTTAATGTTTTTAATGTTAAATGTAACTCGTTTATTTAAAAAATTTTTGAAAAATTGTGAGTTTTTAAAAAGTAGTTAGTACATGCAAATTGTTTGTTAATTATTGTTAAAAAATTTGTTACAGTTCCTGATGATGCTAGCCGACGGCGAGCGAAATATTAAAAATAAAAAATTTTAAAAAAAATTTAAACGAAACGTTTATTTTTTAACCAAAAGATTGGACCTTGAGCCCGTAAAATATCATTAATTATAAAAGAAGAGGTCAAAAATCAACTAAACAACTTAAATAACGGAGGGCACGCCGCAACAAAGCAACAAAGATGAAGCTATACAAAGAATTAAAGAACAAATACAACAACAAAATTAACCAAACGATACACAAATATTCCAACCAAAATAAAACCAAAACCAACTTAAAAACATCAATTGCTTTCTTAACAAGATGTAGAAGATCTGGACTGACTCCTAGCTTTATAGCAAACATAACCAACAAAATCAGCAACATTTTTGAAAACAACAACAGAATCTCCACTAACATTGAAAAAACACTGTCAGCTCACATAGCAACATTTCAATTAAAAATATTAAATTTACTTATTAAACACAAACATCAATTATTACAACATACTCAAGAAGAGATTAGAACAATTACAGAATTCATCGAAGACAACATAGACAAAAAACACGCAGAAATATTTTTCAAAAGCGAAAACAAAATCAACGATAAGTTCACCACACGCACAAGAGAAAGACAAATCAACAAATACACAAAACTAAAAGAGAAACAGGCAGAGCGGATCAACATAAGCACACACACAGATTGGTTTGTAAACAAAACAGACTGCACAATACCCACTAACATACAGTGGTTACTATCACTAGGACCCAAGCACGCGCTACCAACAACAAAGCAACAATTACCATTATACAAGTGCATTGCAGAGGGAGAAGACCTTATACAGACAATAACAAAAAAAGAGGAACAAGACACAGCGAGATCGAAGTTCACAACAATGATAGATGGACACCTCAACAAAATTAAAATTAACGAGAGAGACAAAACAATTTTGGAAACAGTGAAGGCGACAAAAAAATTCCTAAAATATCATGACGACATATTAATTTTAAATTCTGACAAAGGAAACGTGACAGTAGCAATGAATAGAGATGAATATGACAAAAAAATGAGGATTTTAGTGAGAGATATTGGAACGTATAAAATTATAAAAAGGGATCCCACAACCACATTACAACAAAAGAACAACGAGTTTTGCGAATATCTATTCAAAAACAAGCACATAACAACAACAGAGAAAAGAAGAATCTTTACAAACGTAGCAACAGCACCGAGAATTTTTGGATTGCCAAAAATACACAAGGACAACACACCACTTCGACCCATCTGCTCTTCTATTGGTTCACCATCATATGGACTCTGTAAACACTTGACAAAAATTCTAAAAAACATAACAAAGAACTCGACATACAACATAAGCAACGCTCTGGAATTTAAAAAGAAGATCGGCGACGCACACATTTATGATGATGAGGTCATAATATCATTTGACGTAATTTCCCTGTTCCCAAGTATACCAATAGACCTAGCAATAAACTTGATCTGTAGAAAATGGCCAGACATCAGTAGACACACAAAAATCACAAAAACAAAATTTATGGACATGCTTAACTTTTGCATTAAGGACAATAACTTCTTCAAGCTACAGGACAACATTTATAAACAACAAAAAGGCATGCCCATGGGATCACCAGCATCACCTGTAATTGCCGACATCGTTATGGAAGAACTTTTGGACACAGCACTGGAGACACTGAAGATAAAACCCAGACTAATGACGAAATACGTGGACGACCTCTTCGCAATAATCAGAAAAGACCAAATAGAAATTACTCTAAACGCGCTTAACAATTTTCACAAAAGCATAAAATTTACCATGGAAATTGAAAATGACGGAAAACTAACATATTTAGACACATTGATATTAAGACTAGATAACAAATTAAAATTTGACTGGTTTCAGAAACCTATGGCATCTGGACGCTTAATTAATTTTTATTCTAAACACCCCAAACGGGTAATAATAAATACAGCTACAAACTTCATTAAAAACGTTTTAGACATCAGCGACAAAACTTTCCATACAAAAAACATAAATAAAATTCGAAAAATACTACAAAAAAATGAGTTTCCTAAAAAGACAATCGAAGAGTTAATACACAAATATAAAATCGGAAGAAACATAAAAGACAAAAACAAAACAAACGCTAAAACTTACAAATCCTCGACTTATATTCCCGGTTTATCTGAAAGATTTACAAAATCCAATTTGTATGACAAAGACAACGTAAATATCGCGCTAAAATCGAACAACACAGTACAACAACTTTACAGTAAGACCAAAACGAAAATTGACAAGATGGACAAATCCAACGTTGTTTACAAAATTTCTTGTAACGGTGACGGGTCCAACGTATGTGATCAGGTATATGTTGGGACTACAAAAAATAAACTAAGGACAAGAATTGCTTCACATAAATCAGACCAAAAAACACGGAGACAATCGGAACAGAAAACAGCACTTTCGGCCCACTGTGCTGAACACAAACATTCATCGAACTTTGACAATGTACAAATTTTGGAGCAAGAGACAAACTACTGGAGACGATACACTTTAGAAATGCTCCACATCATTAACGTTCCACAAAAAAAGAGACTCAACTACAAGACTGACACTGACAATTGCGCACATATATACAGAAAGTACATAGAGAAATTCACTTGACAAGCTGACGAGAAAACATGTAGACGTGGTTTTTTAGTGCTAATTGTTTTTTAACTTATTTCCGTTTTTTAAAAATTCTAAAATTGTGAATTAATGTTTAATGTTTTTAATGTTAAATGTAACTCGTTTATTTAAAAAATTTTTGAAAAATTGTGAGTTTTTAAAAAGTAGTTAGTACATGCAAATTGTTTGTTAATTATTGTTAAAAAATTTGTTACAGTTCCTGATGATGCTAGCCGACGGCGAGCGAAATATTGAAAATAAAAAATTTTAAAAAAAATTTAAACGAAACGTTTATTTTTTAACCAAAAGATTGGACCTTGAGCCCGTAAAATATCATTAATTATAAAAGAAGAGGTCAAAAATCAACTAAACAACTTATAAAAAAAAAAATTATATCTTAAAAAGTTATGCATGGAATTTTATGTTTGACACCTCGTTAAATAGATGCGCGCATTACCTTTGTTTTAATACCCACAAAGCTTAGTTTTGTTGAAAACCATAAAAACAGCAAGATTTTTAGGTAATTTTTCTAAATTTGATGGCCTATAAATTCTAAACTTGAACTTAAATTACAAATGATATTAGATTAATTTTTTTAAAATCGTTATTTTTTCTGTAGTGTTTCGGCCTAGTTTTTGTGCAGAAGTCACAAAATTTTAACAAACATGTACTAAAATTGTTTCACTATGCTGAAAACAAGAGCGCCCCAAAAATATATTCAACTGTGAAAAATTACTGCGCCCCTGAAGCAGTGTTTGTGTTTTGACAGATGTGGTTTGATCAAACTGGCGCAAAATCGACGTGGTCTAATTTGCATTTTTAAACCATTTATAATTAGAAATATATACATTTCTAAAACAAATCAGTTAAAAAAATATCGTAAGAAACCAAATAAAGCACCTTTGTTAAAAGAATTCAAACCGTATGGACATATTTACCTGTGGAACGAAAGCGCATTGTTTTTAAGTTTTCGGGAACTTTTACAATTTTTAACCGCACAACTCATGTTGAATTTATTTTTGTGATTTTTTTTTCTTTGATTTTGTCGCTTTTTAAGCAGTGAAAAATGCTTAAAATTACATTATTTTTAAGTATTTTGCTGAGGAGTCTTCCAATCAAATGCCAGGTTTCTCAGAAATGTCAAAAAACGCTCTCTGTCTCGCTCGCACAATTTACGAATGATGCGACAGTTCACATACAGTGTATGTGTAAGCAACACCATTTCCTTATATTTTACTTCTTTGCTTGAAATAACTAACAAATAATCAAACTATTTTGAAATTTAGAAAAGATTTAAAGGTAAGTGTAAAAACATTGCTAACTATTATAGTAAATAGTTATATTATTATTCTATGAAAAACATATTTAATTCTTTTAGTGACGGTTTAAAAAATGGATTCAGAGCCTGGTTCATCGCAAAATCCAACAGATACCCAACGCAGTAGTTGCAACATTTGGTCTCTCATGATGTTTTTTCTTTTGGCGTGCCCTGTGAATTACCTGATATTAATCTGTCAACTAAACGAGATATATTGAAGTACTATTTTTTTCTTGGCCGAACGTTCAAAAGCCCAAAGCAAAATGTTTTCCTATAAAACATTTACTCCCCAAGTAGCAGACAGATTGTTAGAAATTTGGAATCAACTTAATATTGAACTTATACTCAAAGGTAGCATCATTAGAAAATTGAATAATTTGCTTGACGCATATAGTAATGCATCAAGTAAAACGCGTAAAACGCGCAACAGAATTCAAAAAATTCGTAGAATCAACAAACCAATTATTCAACATTGGAAAATGTAAATGCAACTTGAAAGAAAACGACTGCTCATGTGGATCTATCCCAGAAAACTCAAAAGATTTCATGCGCGATCAATATAATGACAGAATACAAACGATACCGGAACACGATAGTGGAAGTGAAGAGACGATACCAACGACTATACCAACAATCCCAGTGAGCAACGATCCTACATACGAACCACATTATGACGAAATGGAGTTGATGTGAGAGGAGGTTCAGATTTAGTTCTACCACCACAAACATACACTACCAGATACAATACTAAAAACTATGCAATGATGTGTGACAGATTTGGTGTGCATGACAGAATGGGATCAGCATTGACAACAGCTCTGATGGAAGACCTGGGCGTAAAAGATGCTCATGACAATCTTGTCATCATGGATAAAAGTAAACTTCGTAGAGAAAGAGAAAAATGGAGACAAGACGCACTTCGTAAGCGGTATGATGGCTCGAATTTGATATCATTTTCATTCGACGGCAGGAAAAATGATGCTCTAACTGTAGAAAAAATTGATGAGAAGTTGCATCCAAGGATGGTTAAAGAACCTCATCTAGTTGTTTTGAGGGAACCAAAATCTCAATTGATAGGCTACAAAAAACTAGAAAGTGAAACTGCGGCAAGCGAAGTCAACAAATTGATCGAATTCTTTCAAGAAAAACAATTGTCTCTCGATTCATTAATTGCCATATGCGCTGATGGTGAACCAACAAATACTGGCGTACACGGTGGAATTTTGCGACTGTTCTAAAAACAGTTAAAGAGACCACTGCACTGGTTTGTGTGTCTTCTGCACTTTAACGAGCTTCCGTTTAGACATTTGTTTGACACTTAAGACAAATCAACCACCACTGGACCACGATAAACTACCGGAAAGTTGAGCTCAAAAATTGCTGATTGTGAAAATCTTCCGGTATGTAATTTTTATAGCTGATTCTTTACCATTTTTCATTCTATTTTTTAGCTTTTATGTTTTCTTTTCAGGTGGTAACCGATTTTGAGGAAATCGCTTTGGAAAATATGCCTCCTGGTGATTTAAATCCAGAAGAATTATCTACCGATTCGAGGTACTTGATGTTAATGGCTAATGCAATTTCTAATGGTGTGGTTCCTGCGAATTTGTCTCACATAAAACCAGGGCCAATTGCACATTCTCGTTGGCTGACCAAAGCCAATAGATTATTACGGTTGTATGTGACAACTAATTATCCAACTGAAAATTTAAAAATGCTGGCTAACTATATAATAAAAGTATACACGCCAATGTATTTCAATGTTAAGTATTATAGCTCTGCCGCATACGGTAGTACATTACTTTTTAAATTTATTTTTACACGATTTTTACCACCGAATTTACTTGGAGTTGTAAATACAGTAATTCAAGATAATCCATATTTTGCATACTCAGAAAATATCTTGCTATCTATGTTGTTTGATGATAGAATGGAAAAACGAAACATTGCTATAAAGAAGATTTTACATTACCGAAGGGATATTGTCGACCCAACGGAACTTAGAGTTTATAAAAAATCTCTTATAATCTTTAATTGTACGGAATATACAAATATGATTGATTTAAATGACGATACCATTTTATTCGAACCACCGTTTACGCAAAGTTATTCGTATGAACATTTGGAGGGATATTTAAATTACGAAGTGCCACCGTTCGATGATCCACAAATTCCTTTACACATTCAAGGAATGGAAAGACATGTCCAATTGCTTTCTGCAACTGCTAAACGAGTTGCAGGAAAGAATGTAGAAGGCGCTATAACTACGACATTACAGAGCCGTACGAAAACACCAAGACTTGAAAGCAAACAAGACTTTCAGAAAAAATAATGTTTTTTTCACATTTTGTCTTTTACTACACTCAAATTAAATATTTTTTTTTTTGATAATAGGTTGATAGATACTTTATTATCTCTTAATTTGAATTTTTGTAGAAAAAAAAATAAAAATGGAAAAAAACCAAAAAGTTGGTTTTATGTGTTATTTTGTTTTAGCAATATCGCATGAATTAATCAACCGAATTCGATAAATTTGGGCTTAAACTCTTCGTTTTGAATTGTAAATTGAATTAAATAATGGATTGAGCCAAAAAAATGGCCATGAAAGTAATATTCTTGGACAAAATCATGAAAAAAATGGAAAAATGGTCCAAAATTTGGACAAAAATGCCCGTAACTTTTGAACTTTTTACCAACAAAAAGTAGGGGACTCGATTTTAACGATAGAGGTATGGTTCCTTCGGCAAATTTTCATGGAATAACCCATAGAATACAGAAATCATAGGGAAATTGGTGAATTTTTTCACTCCCTACAAATCGACCCGCCCTAATATTCATATATCCATACCCGAGAAACAATTTGTGTCCGTACCAAACTACTCAGGCACAAAAGTCCAGAGTATCGGACTCAATTTTAATGTTTAAAAGCTACGAGTAGAGTAGAGGGGGGTAATGTCGTGCACTCAACTTTAAAGTGCTCGTAAAGCCGTACATGACAAGCGAATACAACGAGTAAGCATCCGATCGAAAGATAATTTGGTTGGTAACATTTATGTGTAACAATATTCGTGTAGCATGAAATCGTGTTAGTAGAAATTAAAAAAAAATGTGGACGACATTACCCCCCTCAAATTTGTGGGGTAATGTCGTGCATTGTATTGTAAAGGTATCAGAATGTGTGAAAAACGATAGGTAGTGGTTCGATTCAAGAAGATATAGCATTATTGTTTATTTATTTATTATTGTTAATTATTGGGGGTTGGAATTAGTTTTAAAGGTTTTTTTCGGTTTTTGAGCATTTATTTAGAAACAACGGTACAATGTATATTATTCAAAGTATTGTCCATCGTTAGCTACAACATTTTCCCATCTTTCTGGCAGCATATGGATTCCGCGCCGGAAGAACGATTCGTCTTTTGAGGCAATCCACGAATCGACCCATTTTTTGGTATCCTCGTAAGAAGTGAAGCGCTGCTCAGCCAAGCCATGCGTCATCGATCTGAATAGGTGGTAGTCGGAAGGGGCTATGTCTGGGCTATAAGGCGGGTGGGGTAGCACATCCCAATTCAGCGCCTCCAACGTTTCCTTGACGGTTCTTGCAACATGTGGCCGTGCGTTGTCATGTTGAAAAACCACTTTGTCGTGTCTTTTGGCATATTCTGGCCGTTTAACCTTTAATGCTCGGCTCAATTGCATCAATTGTTGTTGGTAGCGTTCCCCAGTGATGGTTTCGTTAGGTTTTAGCAGCTCATAGTACACGACACCCTTCTGATCCCACCAAATACACAGCATAAGCTTGGCGCCATGAATATTCGGCTTGGCCCTCGATGTTGATGCATGGCCGGGTGGTCCCCACGATTTTTTTCGCTTAGGATTATCGTAATGGATCCACTTTTCATCGCCAGTGACAATACGATGCAAAAAACTCTTCCTTTTATGCCGTTGAAGCAGTTGTTCGCACATGCAAAATCACCGTTCGACGTCTCTCGGCTTCAACTGGTACGGCACCCAATTTCCTTGCTTTTGAATCATTCCCATGGCCTTCAAGCGTTTGCCGACCGTTGATAAGTCGACTCCCAATGATTCTGACAATTCTTGAAGGGTTTGACACGGGTCATCATCGAGCAAAGCCTCCAATTCCTCATCTTCAAACTTTTTCGGCTGGCCCGGACGCTCTTTGTCTTCCGTATCAAAATCACCACTTTTAAACCGACGGAACCAGTACTCACAAGTAGAAATCGATGAAGCATAGTCCCCGTAAGCCTCAGTAAGCGTGCGTTGTGCTTCAACCGCTTTTTTCTTCAAATGGAAGCACAAAAGTAAACCTTCCCGCAAATTGCGTTTTGTTGGAACGAAAGTCGACATGTTCACAGAAAAAAAAATATATGTTGTTTACACTTCAGTGGAATGACACATACTGAAAAATGAAGCTTAGACAATGTGCTTTGAAATGAATATAGTCACAGGTGTGCCCGATGCGATCTATTGATAGTTACGCCATCTCTTAGAAAACCTTTAAAAATAATTCCAACCCCCAATATAAGGCAATATACACAAGTCCGAAATATGATCAAAAAATACAATTTTATGAAAAGAAAAGTGAAAATAGGCAATTTGCTATATGAAACACGGAAAGAAAAACAATATTTTTTCAAAAAGTGCTTGACATTGAGAAAAAATTTTGGAAAATTTTATTTTGATTGTAGCGTTTTGTTATGGCTTCACGATTCCCTTGGTACACTAGGGCGACCGCGTTTCCTTCCCTTTTCTTTTCTGTATAGTGCACGACATTGCCCCACATCAAATGCACGAAATTGCCCCAAAGGTCGTTTTCAAGGTTGACTTCGACAAATCGGTAAAGAACAAAAATTTTTCGATCACAATACATCTTTTTTTCGGCGGAAAATTTGCTTTAAGAAAACAGTTACCTGGTATATTTTCCTGTGAGACAAATAATTTTTCTGATCCGATAAAAAAACACTTTCGTCGACCCGAGAACGTGCGATTTTTAAAAAACGTAGCACATATTGCCCTTACACATGGATATTGCTAGTATTGTATGCATGAGCTCTGTAGGTCAGTAGGCCCATACCTTACCAACGGCTGGTATATCATTCAATTTTTTATGCTAAAAAAGCCAATGCACGACATAACCCCCTGCACGACATTACCCACTCCTACTCTAGTAACGAAAAGTTGCGAAGTTTATGAAAAAAAAAATAATCGAACATTGATATTAAACCGAATGGAAACGAGCTTCAGCGAACAGGACCCGAGAAAAAAATTGATATATTCTGTCAATAAAGTAGCTGATATGTATCGAAACTGGCCTGAGTCTTAACTATAATGTACTCGAAGCATGCCCAACAAGTGCCTTGAAAGGCACCTGAAAAAGTACCATAGTAAGTCTGCATTATGTCAATAAAGTGTTAAAAAACGAGCGACTATTTTCGGACACAATCAACTGACGAGTGCCCAAATCGGTCTTCGTTCGTACAATGTGCCTGCCCAAGGTGTTCCAGAACAAGCACTTATTTCGGTGCAGAGGTCGGACATTTACCGACACGGGCACCGGACATATATCAGATACTTTATTGACACATAATATGAAATTGTTTCTCGGGATATATATCCACATACATATATATCCATATATATCCACATGCATATATATCCATGTATATGTATGATTTATTTGATGGCATAAATCTTATTTTAAAATTATTGAATTTATTTGTTTTTGAAATAAGAAAAACATGAGTCTTTTCAATTTGAGTTCTGTAGCTCGAATGATATTTTTTATTTTTCATATTTAATTTTTTTAGATATCAAAAATTATGAAATCAGAGTCTTCAAAATATTTTTCTTCCTTTCATTCTTTTCTTATTATCTTCAAAAATAAAAAATATCATTCGAGCTACAGAACTCAAATTGAACACTCATGTTTTTCTTATTTCAAAAACAATCTTACATATATATGTATGTGGATATATGTATGCATACATCAGTTCTGTATATATATATATCATATATATATATATATATATATATATCCGAATATTTCCAAATATATAATTTTTGCATTTGCAGGCGGAAACAATGCAGAAATATATCGAAATCGAAAAGGATTTTTTTTCTGTTAACGTACAAACCATGTGTGATGCTAATCTTAAGATAACTAATATTGTGGCTCGATGGCCTGGTTCTGCGCACGATTCCAATATATTGAGGAATTACAAAATATATTCTCGGCTTGAATGTGGAGAGTTTGGTGACAGTATTGTTCTAGCCGACAGTGGGTACCCGAATAAACCCTTTATGATGACGCCATTATTAGATGTTAGAAATCCTGAAGAAAGTCTATTCAATGAAACACAAATAAGGACACGTTGTACTGAAGAGAGAAGTTACGGAGTTTGGAAGAGACGATTTCCGATTCTGTCACTTGGTATTCGGCTTAATATTAAGAAAAAGCAATGTATAATTGTAGCAACTTCAGTTTTGCACAACATCTGCTGTATTAACAACGAAACTGAAACACCCGCATTATCTTCAGAAGTTTCAGAAACGATAGATTTTGTTATTTCAGTTTCTTCAGTTCAGGAACATATATAGCTTTATTCGATTTTAAAGTATTAAAAAATGATATAAATTATTTCAAATCTTGTAAAACCAAGTTTTAAAAAATTCTAATATTTTCTCAGAAAATATAATTTACAGCTTTTGATAACATCAAAATAAGTTTTACTTGCATTAATAAGCATATATAAAAGTGTTATTGAGTGTAAGAAGACGATCGAACGTAGAGTGAAGAAAAAGAGAATGCGTGGAAAAATGTTGAAAAGGATTTTAACACCGAATTCGGAGGTGCATTCAGAAGTTGGGAAATCCTGAAAACAAAATTTTTCAACATGAAGTCAGCAAAAAAAAACTTAGCTCTAGAAAAGCATCAAGTTTACAAAATAGGAAGCCGCCCGAAACCGTCGTCAGTAGCAAAAGCTTAGGACAGCAGTATTCTTGAACTGTGTGATGTTGTCCAAAGCTGTTACTATTGACGACGGTTTCGGGCCTCCTCCTGTTTTATAAACTTGTTGCTTTTCTAGAGCTAAGTTTTTTTTTGCTGACTTCTTCATGTTAAAAAATTTTGTTTTCAGGATTTCCCAACTTCTAAATACACCTCCGAATTCGGTGTTGAAATCTTTTTCAACATTTTTCTACGCATTCTCCTTTTCTTCGACGTTCGATCCGTCTTCTTGCACTCAATAACACTTTTATATTTGCTTATTGTTGCAAGCAAAAACGCAATTTCCTTACTTGAAAAATTGCTGCTTCTCTTTTTGTTGTTCATTTAAATTAAATTATTAAATTGCAATGAAGCATAAAGCTGGTAAGTTCAGCGTCAGCTGTTAAAATAATCGAAAAAATCGATTATTTTTTGACGTTTAAGGTGTTGCCAGACCAATAAGCACAAAACTAATGGTAACTTAACCAAGCACTGAAAAAGTGATTGCGTAGTTAAACGCTGATTAACTTTAATTTACGATTAACTAAACTCTTGTTAACTAGAGTTTAAACTCGCACTGAAAAATTGGTCCTTAGATCTTCCTGGTCCGATGATGAATACATTTTATTTCGAGTTGACTTCAATTTGCACTTTTATTTAATTAATTCTCTTTCCAAGATATCATATATCATATCAATCATATGTCAACAGGAAGTTAACTAGAGCTTAACTCACCAACATTGGCAGTTTAAGCATCGATTAAAGTTCACTGAAAAACTAGTTCATGGTTTAAACTAAGTTTAAACTTCAAACAGAGTTAAACAAGCACTGAAAAACTGGCCCTAAGATATAAACTTTGATTACACTCCAGCTCAAAAGATCTTTAGAAGCCCCAGAAACACTAACTGGAACCACTTCAGAAGCATCATTTAGACCAAATTACCAGCTACTAAACAAATTAATACGGAAGAGGGCATTGAAAGGTCCCTGAAGATTCTCTCGGCCCATCTTCTCAAGGCCTATCATGCCTCCTGTAAGCCCACGCGAACAAAGCGTAAGATCAGACCACCATGGTGGAGTCCTGATCTTACAGAGCAAAGACGCGACCTAAAAGATTTCTTTAAACTAGCTAAAATAGCTGACCAAGAGGAAATTTGGGGGGAATACAAATGTAGGCTCAAACATTTTAAACTATGTACCTGTGGCTTGGAGGACAGCGAGGGTTGTATTCTTACCGAAGGCAGGTAAGAGCAGTGTAAAAGATTGTCCTTTCTTTATTAGAGTTCCCTAACTTGTGACTTTAAGGCGAGTCACGCCACAATATTAGGCCACAAGGCCGCTCTTTAAAACCGAAAGAAAAACAATGGCAACAATGCCGTAAGTGTGCTTAACTTCAATTCTTCTTTTTATTTAGCGAGCACATGATTTTATAGGGGCTCGCGACCAAAGTTTTGAGTTTTTTACAAAAATAGTTTTCTACAAAATATTGAGTTCTAAAGAAAATAACTTAAAGATATTGAGTGCTTACATTCTATTGTTTACATGAAATATTTTGGGGCGTCACATATTTTCCAAATGTAAGAAAAGCTTACTCAGTACTTTACACAGCTCAATTTTCGTATACAAATCTTAGTCATGCTTGCTGTGAAAGAATGTGTAACTCATACAACAAATGTTGTAATAGAAAGAATAACAATAACGGAAAATACTCTACACTAAGCATAGTGTGGTATACTACACCCTTACCCTTAAGATGGAAATAATTTTTGTTAAATTAAACAAATGAATATGGTTTAAGTGAACATAAATAATTTTCATTAAATCTACTGTTTTAGTATTTGTCTTAATATGTATTAAAAATTAATATATTTATGATTATGTTTAGTGGATAATAATTAAAATACAAATATTAATAATTCTAAACGGTATTAAACTTTTTTAAGTTATTATTATGTGATTCTTTAAGTTTTCCATTCTTATCAATTATTGAATTTTTCCTAATCTTTTAATTATTTTGAATGGGCCAATATATGGTGAAACATTTTTCTTTCTATTTTCTACTTTTACTAAAACTAAATCTCCTACATTAAAGTTTGAAGGATTACTATTCTTATCAAATACTGATTTTCTCTTATTCTTCACTATATCTATTAGTTCTTTAGCTTTTTGCTGTGATACTCTTAGTCTATTTTTAACTCTACTGCATAATCATCCAAGTTATAATTTATGGTTCTACTATTTGTTATCTCACTTGGCAAATAAGGTAATTTGCCAAATACTAACTCATAAGGTGAATAATTGTTATCAATATGTGGGGTTGTATTGTACGTAAATGTAAAATAAGGAATCCATTTGTCCCACTCAGAGTCGTTGGTCATTGTTAAAAGGTATTCGTTAAGTACCCTATGGTTTCTTTCTAATGCTCCTATGGTTTCATGATGATACGGGGCTGCAAATATTTGTTTAATTTGTAACAGTTCACATACTTTTTTCATGAGTTCATTTATAAACTCCGTCCCTCTATCAGATTTCAATACTTTAAAACAACCCTATTTTAATATAAGTTACTCGACCAGCGTTGTTGCAATGGTTCTTGCATCTTTTGTCGGCACTGGGTGTGCTACAACGAATTTTGTTAGGTCACATTGCATCGTTAGAATATACCTAAAACCATTCGAAATTCTCAATGGTCCGACAGTATCAATTGACACTTTTTCAAAACTTGTATTTGGTGTGTCTGTAATTGTACCGAAAGCCAAAGCAGAAACTAAAACTATACAAAATGTCGGATAGAACAACGAACTACATTTCAATAAATTGCAATAATGCAACAAGAAACCTGACCTTTCTCATCGACACTGGCGCAGATATTTCGCTGTGCAAGACAGAAAAATTGAACGGAGACAATTTTTATTATCCAGATGACAAGTGTAAACTAACTGGGATAACAAAAGATGAAATATTTTCTTTAGGAACAATTGACTTAGATTTAAAATACTCCAACATAAATATCAAACAAATTTTCCATATAGTAGATTCAAATTTTCCAATTAGCACTGATGGAATTTTAGGCAGAGATTTTTTGTCTAAAAATATGTGCAAAATTGACTACAAAACTTTTACTTTTACAATTTTAACTAATAATGAAGAGGTTATTATTCCGATGTATTCGAATGACAATATATATTATTCTTATAATATTGCAAATATCAATATACCAGCCAGATCAGAAATAATACATCCAATAAATATAAATTTAACAGAAGATAGCATAGTATTAAATAAAGAAATAGCAAGTGGAGTATATGTTGGAAACGTTATCATACCAGCTAATGGCATAAGTCATGTAAAATTATTAAACATAAATGACACACAAGAAACTTTAAAAAATATAAATTTTGATATTCAACCTTTAAAGAATTATGAAATTGTTAAAATATCTGGAGAAAGCGGAAATAATGAAAAGAGATAAGAAAAACTTTTACAAACTTTAAATATCGATGGCTATGATTCAAATGCAAAGAATTCATTATTACCAATTTTCAAGAATTTTCAGAACGTATTTCATCTTGACAAAGAACCATTAACAACAAATAATTTTTATACTCAATATATTAATACAGAAGACAACACACCCGTGTACATAAAGAATTACAGACTTCCTCATTCACAACTTGATGAAATAGATAATCAGGTACAAAAACTTTTGAACGATGACATAATAGAACACACAATAAGTCCGTACAATTCACCACTTGTAATAGTGCCCAAAAAGAGTGAATCGAACGAAAGTAAATGGAGTTTAGTTGTAGATTTTAGACAACTCAATAAGAAAATAGTTAACGATAAATTTCCTTTAACAAGACTAGACGATGTTTTAGATAAGCTCGGCAGAGCAAAATATTTTTCGACGTTGGACATGACAAGTTCTTTTCATCAAATAGAGTTAGACAATAGTTCCAGACCATTAACAGCATTTTCAACACCAGATGGTCATTATCAGTTCAAAAGATGGATTGAAAATTTCATCAAACAGTTTTCAGAGGATGTTGACCATTGCACTTAGTGGTTTAGACGCTAATGCATTTTTATATGTTGATGACATTATTGTTTTTGGTTGTAGTTTAAACCATCACAACAGCAATCTCATTAAAGTTTTAAAAAGACTTGATAAATTTAACCTAAAGTTAAATGCAAGCAAGTGTAATTTTCTAAAATCAGAAGTTGTCTATTTAGGACATTTGCATGCAAGAGGGAATAAAAACCGATCCTGCAAAATATGGTATAATTGAACAATATCCAGTACCAACAAATGCTGATGAAGTGAGACGTTTCGTAGCATTTTGTAATTACTACAGGAGATTCATTCCAAACTTTGCAGATAAAGCTAAAGTTCTAAATAATTTATTAAAAAAGAAGGAACCTTTTAACTGGACACAAGAATGTCAGAATTCATTTCTAAATTTAAAGCAAAAACTTATAAGTCCTCAAATTCTAAAATATCCTGATTTTGATAAACCTTTCATATTAACCACAGATGCATCAGAGTATGCTCTAGAAGCAGTACTTTCACAAGGTGAAATTGGTGAAGATCTACCTATTTCATACGCTAGCAAATCCCTTTTAAAACACGATTTAAATAAAGCGGTGATAGAAAAGGAGCTTTTAGCGATACACTGGGGAATAAATTTCTTTAGACCTTACTTATATGGAAATAAATTTATTGTAGTAACAGACCATAGACCACTAGTATCTTTATTTTCACATAGGAACCCTTCCTCAAAAATGACTAGAATACGATTGGACTTAAGCGATTATGATTTCGAAATAGTCTACAAACAAGGTAAAATGAACACCAACGCGGACGCACTGTCACGTATACAACTCGACTCTGACATTTTAAAAAATATGATTCCCAATGAAAGAAATATTGACGCCAAGAGAACACTAGTAATTACAAGGGGTATGAAAAATAATGAAAACACACGCGAAAAACCTTCTGAAAATGAGAACTGTAGTAACCTATCGGAGCATGATCAACTTCATATATGAGACTGCAGGTCCATTTCTGATATTAAGAACGTAGTAGGAATAGAATTTTTAATCGATACTAAGCATGCATGCAAGAAGAAATATACCTATATAGAAAAAATAAAGAATAAAGTAGTTGTGAGATGTAGCGAAAATCTAGCAAAATTAGTTTTGATTCTAAAGAAGTTAACGTCTAAAATGAACACAATGAAAATTTACGAGCTCGCGTTAAAGAATAACGATAACATATTTAATTTGTTACCAAAAGAAGTTTTTAAAAATTTATATGATGAGCTGCAGCAGAAATATTTTAAAGACCATGGCAAGAGTATTAAAATATAAATATACGAACCCCCTAAACAATTTAGAGAAGAGGTAATTAAATATAAATTAATTGACGAATATCATAATTCAATTCACGGCGGTCATTTAGGGATAACAAAAGTAATAATCAAATTAAAGCAGAGGTACATTTGGAAAAATATGAGGCAAATGGTAAAATCATTTATAAACAAATGTGAAGTATGTCAAATATGTAAACAAACGAAACATATTAAGGAACCTTTCTCGAAATTTTGTAATTACTCCTTTTCTATCACCGCTTTATTTAAATCGTGTTTTAAAAGGGATTTGCTAGCGTATGAAATAGGTAGATCTTAACCAATTTCACCTTGTGAAAGTACTGCTTCTAGAGCATACTCTGATGCATCTGTGGTTAATATGAAAGGTTTATCAAAATCAGGATATTTTAGAATTTGAGGACTTATAAGTTTTTGCTTTAAATTTAGAAATGAATTCTGACATTCTTGTGTCCAGTTAAAAGGTTCCTTCTTTTTTAATAAATTATTTAGAACTTTAGCTTTATCTGCAAAGTTTGGAATGAATCTCCTGTAGTAATTACAAAATGCTACGAAACGTCTCACTTCATCAGCATTTGTTGGTACTGGATATTGTTCAATTATACCATATTTTGCAGGATCGGTTTTTATTCCCTCTTGCATGCAAATGTCCTAAATAGACAACTTCTGATTTTAGAAAATTACACTTGCTTGCATTTAACTTTAGGTTAAATTTATCAAGTCTTTTTAAAACTTTAATGAGATTGCTGTTGTGATGGTTTAAACTACAACCAAAAACAATAATGTCATCAACATATAAAAATGCATTAGCGTCTAAACCACTAAGTGCAATGGTCAACATCCTCTGAAAACTGTTTGATGAAATTTTCAATCCATCTTTTGAACTGATAATGACCATCTGGTGTTGAAAATGCTGTTAATGGTCTGGAACTATTGTCTAACTCTATTTGGTGAAAAGAACTTGTCATGTCCAACGTCGAAAAATATTTTGCTCTGCCGAGCTTATCTAAAACATCGTCTAGTCTTGTTAAAGGAAATTTATCGTTAACTATTTTCTTATTGAGTTGTCTAAAATCTACAACTAAACTCCATTTACTTTCGTTCGATTCACTCTTTTTGGGCACTATTACAAGTGGTGAATTGTACGGACTTATTGTGTGTTCTATTATGTCATCGTTCAAAAGTTTTTGTACCTGATTATCTATTTCATCAAGTTGTGAATGAGGAAGTCTGTAATTCTTTATGTACACGGGTGTGTTGTCTTCTGTATTAATATATTGAGTATAAAAATTATTTGTTGTTAATGGTTCTTTGTCAAGATGAAATACGTTCTAAAAATTCTAGAAAATTGGTAATAATGAATTCTTTGCATTTGAATCATAGCCATCTATATTTAAAGTTTGTAAAAGTTTTTCTAATCTCTTTTCATTATTTCCGCTTTCTCCAGATATTTTAACAATTTCATAATTCTTTAAAGGTTGAATATCAAAATTTATATTTTTTAAAGTTTCTTGTGTGTCATTTATGTTTAATAATTTTACATGACTTATGCCATTAGCTGGTATGATAACGTTTCCAACATATACTCCACTTGCTATTTCTTTATTTAATACTATGCTATCTTCTGTTAAATTTATATTTATTGGATGTATTATTTCCGATCTGGCTGGTATTTTGATATTTGCAATATTATAAGAATAATTTATATTGTCATTCGAATACATCGGAATAATTACCTCTTCATTATTAGTTAAAATTGTAAAAGTAAAAGCTTCGTAGTCAATTTTGCACATATTTTTAGACAAAAAATCTCTGCCTAAAATTCCATCAGTGCTAATTGGAAATTTGAATCTATTATATGGAAAATTTGTTTGATATTTTTGTTGGAGTATTTTAAATCTAAGTCAATTGTTCCTAAAGAAAATATTTCATCTTTTGTTATCCCAGTTGGTTTACACTTGTCATCTGGATAATAAAAATTGTCTCCGTTCAATTTTTCTGTCTTGCACAGCGAAATATCTGCGCCAGTGTCGATGAGAAAGGTCAGGTTTCTTGTTGCATTATTGCAATTTATTGAAATGTAGTTCGTTGTTCTATCCGACATTTTGTATAGTTTTAGTTTCTGCTTTGGCTTTCTGGAATATTTACATATTCCGAGCCTCTCACGTTTCCCTGTTGGTAAGTCAGTTGTGTTTCCTCATTGTTATATTCAGTTTCTTCGCTATTTATTGTACGTATGTTGCGTCTTGGATTTCTGTATGCGTTGTTGTTGTTAAAATTTCGGTCATTAGTGTTATTGCAGTTTTTGTTTCCAGAATTTGTGTTGCGATTGCTATTTTGGTTTCTGTTTACAAAAAAAGTGTTACGGTTATTGCCTCTAAAATTGTTTTGATTTCTGTTGTAATTGTACCGCCTATCGTTGTTATAATTTTGTCTGTTGTTGTTGTAAAACTGTCGACTGCTGTTGGTGTCATAACGTCTGTTGCTGTTGTTAAAATTTCTGCGTCCGTTTGGAATATTATTGAAATAATTGCTTATGTTATTTTGTGAACTGAAATGCATAACAGAGTTTGTTTGCGTTTTTTCAATTTCAAGTGACAAATTTACTGCCTCAATAAGAGAATTTGGTTGTGCCGCGAAAACTTTTTGTTTTATATTTTCCTCTAAGCCATTTTTAAAAATTGTCAGTGCATATTTTTCGTTCATTTTCGTTATAACTGTTTTTTCAGGAGAAGTTGCATTTGCACCTAATTCCGAGATTTGTAAAGTATTCAAATCATTGACGAGTGACAGAATTTTATCTTTGAAAACACTTATTGGTTGACGTCTTTGAGTCAAACCAGTTAATGTTGTATGTATTTGTGGAATTTTTAAAGGGTTCTTATATGATGAAATTAATACATTTTTTAACTCATTATATGTAGTTGGTGTTGAAACTGAAAAACTGCTGATTTTACGTTACCGCTTAGTTTGATACTAATTATCAAATCTATTAATTTTTTTTTTGAGTCCGTATCAAGTCCATCATATAACAGTTTTGTAATTTTTATGAAAGCTTCTAATTCTCTATAATTACCACTGAATAAAAGTATTGCCTTTATGGCAAGGTCTATGTTTAGTTCCGTCATCTTTGGTTCTTTTGCAACCACGTTTACGTTGTCTAACTGCTCACGAAATAAAGTCTCTGCTAATATATATTTTTCCTCAAATTGTTTTTTAACTAAGCTAAAATCTGCTTGCTCTTTAAACTCAATTTGTTGTGTAAGTTCTATAAATCTATTTTTATATTCTTTTAATTCTTCTAACTTTGATTCTATAGTTTCTTGTCTATACTTTCTGTTTGAGCTCTTTTTTATATTTTTGAAAATTCTTTCTATAGATTCTACGACTTCTTTAGCTCTTTCGATTTGCAGTAAGTTTTTCGTTAAACATTATTGGTTGAATTAAATTTCTTATTTATATAATTCTTATAATAATTGCGTACCTTATAAGCTATATAAAAAATAATTAACATTACTGCAATCGTTGCTCCTATAGTCATCAGTGTGTTGTCTGCCTGGTTTACTTGTATATTTTTCTCGTTGTTGTTGCTATTGTTGTTGTTATTGTTGTTGGTCGTCATTACGTTCTGCTTTGCTTTTGGGAGCACAATCGTCCACACCATACTTCAATTGTTTTAATTCTTGTATTAAATTTTTCTTGCAGCTCAGCAATTCTCTGCCTCCTCTTTACTGCTTTGCCACCTCTGGTTTTTTGTTTTAACGGCTTAGCTGTTTCTTCTCTTAGCCTCCTCAGTTTTCCTGAAGTCCTTTGCCGATATTCTTCAATCGAAAGCCTTTTTGGGCCGGCTGTTATCGGTGTAGGTATGTATGGTGGTGGGCTCGATATTGTTGTTGCCTCTGGTATGTACTCTTCCCGTAGCTGGTTCACCAGTTTCTCCCATTTACTAAAGATTCCGTTTATCTCCTCTTCAGTAGGCATGTCAGGATCAATGTTGGCAGGATCTTTTCTAATATTTGCTATAACTTATCCGCAGGATCGTCGTATGCAGGATCGCCATGTAAAAGATTGTCCTTTCTTTATTAGAGTTCCCTAACTTTAAGGCGAGTCACGCCACAATATTAGGCCACAAGGCTGCTCTTTAAAATCGAAAGAAAAACAATGGCAACAATGCCGTAAGTATGCTTAACTTCAATTCTTTTCTTTATTTAGCGAGCACATGCTTTTATAGGGGCTCGCGACCAAAGTTTTGAGTTTTTTACAAAAAAAGTTTTCTAAAATATTGAGTTCTAAAGAAAATAACTTAAAGATATTGAGTGCTTACATTCTATTGGTTACATGAAATATTTTGGGGCGTCACATATTTTCCAAATGTAAGAAAAGCTTACTCAGTACTTTACACAGCTCAATTTTCGTATACAAATCTTAGTCATGCTTGCTGTGAAAGAATGTGTAACTCAAACAACAAATGTTGTAATAGAAAGAATAACAATAACGGAAAATACTCTACACTAAGCATAGTGTGGTATACTACAGCAGCTATCACTGTCCGAGAGACTACAGGCCAATAAGTCTGACCTCCTTTGTACTCAAAACGCTCGAGAAACTGATTGACTTGCACCTTAAAAACAATTCAATCCATTTATCAACCAACCAGCACGCATACACGAAAGGGAAATCGGTTGAAACGGCACTAAATTCCCTAGTAGTAACCCTAGGAAAAACCCTCCACCACAAGGAATACGCACTCGGGGCGTTTCTAGACATCTCAGGTGCATTCAACAATGTATCAACCACCGTAATCCTTAGTGGATTACGCGCAATAGAGGCACCACCAGCAATAAACCTATGGTTAGACAAGATGCTAAGCTGCAGAAAGGTGCGGGCTGAGTGGGGCACTAAATCCATGGTAAGGGAAGCTCGCAGTGGGACACCCCAGGGAGGGGTCCTCTCGCCACTACTATGGAATCTTGTAGTTAATGAACTACTCGAAAAGTTCGCAGGTAGAGCCCCGAGGATAGCTGCCTATGCAGACGACATAAGCATAATTATAGTAGGGAAATATCTCAACAGTAAGCTCCATAATGGAGAGCACACACAAAGATGTACTTAGATGGTCAAATTCAGTCGGTCTTAGTATTAACGCAGAGAAAACGGATCTGGTTCTGTTCACGAAAAGGTACAAGATACCACAGTGGATACCACCGAAATTGAACGATATACGTCTCATACCGAAAACTCACACAAAATATGTAGGAGTCGTCCTGGACAGCAAGCTGTCATGGAAAACCAACGTGGAGGAAAGGGTGAAGAAATCCACCATTGCGCTTTACACATCCAAAAAGATGCTAGGCAGTACTTGGGGTCTCTCACCCTTCCTGATGCACTGGATCTATGTAAGGGTAGTGCGTCCTATTCTACTCAATGGGATTATTGTGTGGTGGTTGGCTGTGAACAAATCTGCATTCCTCAGGCACTTGGAGAAAACTCAGCGGCAGGCAGCGCTATGCATCACGGCGGCACTGAAGTCAACTCCAACTTAAGCGCTTGAAACCATTCTAAGTATGGATCCCCTGGACATACACGCAAAACTAATAGCCGGAAAAACGGTTCAACGCCTTACGGCGGCAGGCAACATGCACATTCAAAATTTTGGACATTGTACAATCGGAAAGGATCTACTTAGTAGCACGGACTACATGGTGCCTCGCACGATAGTCAATTCCAAAGCACGAACTCTTCTGGGACCAAATGACTGGTGCAAAGGTATAGAACAAGCACAGCAGGCGGTCAACATATTAACAGCAGGCTCCAAAATGCCTACGGGGGTAGGTGCGGCGGTGTATTGCGCAGAGCCTAATATAAGGCAGCCATATAAACTGCCGAAGCACAGCAGGCGGTCAACATATTTACCGACGGCTTCAAAATGTCTACGGGGGTAGGTGCCGCGGTGTATTGCGCAGAGCCTAATATAAGGCAGCCATATAAACTGCCGAACCACTGCAGTATCTTCCAGGCGGAAATATTTGCCATAAGGAAGGCTGCTGAGATAGCCCTCAGCATGGACACAAAACACTCTTACATCAACATTTTCGTTGACAGTCAAGCGGCGATCAAATCCATGCGCTCCGCTAGCATCAAGTCAAAAAGTGTCTTGGCTGGCAGAGATGCACTAGATGCACTATGCGCTTCGAAAAGAGTGCTCATCTACTGGGTCCCTAGCCACCAGGGCATTGAGGGAAACGAGATGGCAGATGGTTTAGCAAAGGAAGACGCCGGGCTGGAATCAGAACTCGCAGAACATGTACTTACTCCGCTACAAGAGTTGTACAGGAACCTCGAAAAAAGAGCCACACTAGCAGTGAATCGTAGATGGAGAGATACGACATCGTGCAAAATCTCGAAAATCATGTGCAATGCACAATACGAAAAACGAACTCTGTTCATCTGAGCACGCCCGCGCAAAGATTGCAGGACACAAGTGGGCATGCTCACTGGTCACTGCATGACGGCAGCCCACGCGAGGAAGCTTGGCATCACCACGGATGACAACTGCAGGAAGTGCAAGGAACCGGACACAGTGGAGACCCTGGAGCACCTACTCTGCACAAGCCCCGCCCTACTTAGATCGAGACTAAAATACCTAGGCTCATCGACATTCCCGTCGCTTAAAGATGTAGCCAAGGTGTCTCTGGAATCCCTCCTAAGGTTTGCGAATTCAACGCAAATCTTTAAAGACTTTTAAACAAACACAAAGGTTCCTTTTGTTCGCTACCGGTACCACTAAGGACCTGAATTGGTCTATGTGAGCCTTCACGAATTCATCCGGTTTAACTTAACCTAAAAAAAATATTCAGTTTTTACTGTTACACTTTTCATTTTTTTTCAGTATTTTTAACCGGGACATTTTTACTGTGCACCGGGACTCAAAACCCGGACATGTCCCGGAAAACCGGGACGTATGGCAGCCCTACCCTAAGATGAACGTTTAAGTTCGTTTTATTTGGTTGAAGAGGAAGGATTTTGCGTATGGTAGGGATTTAAAAATACTTTTAGCCCCCGAACCCTAAAGGTTGGGAAGGGAAGTGTGTGTGTGGGCAGGGACCATAACATCAGGTCCAGAGGTTTCGACGGGTGGAGTCAAAAAGGGGACCATCGCCCCTTTCTTTTTTTATATACTGGTTGTTTTATTGTTTTTTTTTACAGATCTCAGAGTTCAGAAATGCTTCAACCCCAAGCACGCGAAATATTTATGCGACGAGGGTACAAAAGGTTGGTTCTAACGAACCCCCCACATCTCCCGAACTGCTGGCATCTGGCACACAAGCATATGCTGTTGGTGCCAACCTTTTGTCCGCGGGTTACTGACCGGGGAGGAGATGCCTCCTTGGTGATGAGGCCCTGTCCGTCTGGCTCTGGTAAACCAGGGGCGCTCTGATTGGGCACTCTCAAAACAATTTAGACAGGACTGTCGTCTCCCAAGATGGCAACACTGCTCCACAACGACGAGTTGCATTTTTTAACAATTTTTAAATTAATTGGCTGTTTTCTTTTACGTCGGTCAAGTGCCCTGAAAAACCTCAAGTCGATGCCAAATTGTCGACTCTGACATTTCGCCCCGTTACACATGCTCCAGGGTAAAGAAGTATAGATCAGGACCCAGGTTCTATAAGGTTTCCAGGTAGTCTGGGGACACTAGGGAGGGTATAAACATATATTGCACCACCCCCGCCTTTTCTGTTCGAACGATCATTCCGCCAAACCTTAAAATTATTAATCTCGAAACAGTTGTCATTTATATCTGCATGAATCCAGGTTTCAGAGACATAAATAACATCTACGGCAGAGTCCTCAAAACAGTGCCGAACATAATCAAGCTTAACGTCGTTTAGGCTTCTCGCGTTAAAATGCACAATATTTAAGCCCGGGTGTTGCTTGCTAAGAACGCCAATCGAATTATTGTGGATATCGCTAGACCAAAGGGCAGAAGCAGCCATAAACGATAAAATTAAAAACATTTAGAACACAGCTCCAAGCATAGAAATTAATAGAGAAATAAAGAGAAATAGAAAAATAGAAATAGAATAAAAATAGAAAAATGAATGAATGATGAATAGTGGCCATGAAAATAAAAACATGGTACTTAAACTAAAACTAAGAACATAAGCAAACTCCGTCAACAGCAACACAAGTACCCGCAAAGTTCTGCAACTCTTCGATGGTCCTAATATGTATACTCTCTCCACCTTGTTGCAATCTAATGAAGACTTTAATACGCAGAGTGAAGACAATAAAGATTTTATTATTGCGTTTGCAGACAATCGCAGCATGAAGTGGTTTCCGAGAGTCGGCTGATATGCTCTCATGTAAGTACACATAGTGGTCGGAGTCAATGCCTGCACCTCTAAGGTTGACTGCCTTTTTAGCTCTTCGACGATAATCACCAAAAGATTTAAGAACATTATTTCTGTCATATGGTGTGTAGAATTTTGCAATCACCACAGAGCTGTTGCCATTTTTTTGCCCTACTCTAAAAATATCTCTGACTGGTGGTGACTGAAAATCAATAAATCGGCAAATCAAATTAAATACACACTTCAGATTTTCGTCTTCCAAAAGAAGCAATCAAAAAAGAACAGCATCAGAGGAGTGATCGACAGTGCTATTATTATTATTATTGTTGTTGTTGTTGTTGCTGCTGGTGTGATTCAATTGCTGAGCTAAATCATCACACCTCGCCGTAAGTGCATTCAATTGGGACTCAAGAGGGTTTATTTTAGAGTTGCTCTCACTGAGTTGGTTTTTAAGAGAACCTACCTCACTTTCAAGTCTGCTAACCAGTCGAGTGAATAGGCTGTCGAAGTGTTTGTGAAGACGTTCCTCCAGATCTCTTAACTCTTGTTTCGCATGCGCTTTCAGTCTCTCTTCAACAGCAAGAAGTTGGCCGCTAAAAGCATTACCACTATGTAGACTTTTAGAGTAAGCTCACTTTTATTGTTGTTGTTGATATTATTACCGCCGCTGTTGTTACGGAGGCGGGTATGCATGGGAGATGGCGGCATTGATATGCAGGCTACAGCAAACACCACAAGAGTACCGACAAGACCGAAATAGAGCAAGAATGCAACAGCTGATTAGTCACTGAAGTGCGGGTAGGATGAAAAGGTTCACGCACGCCCAAAAGAATAGACGACAGCTCAAAGCACTTACAGCAATAATGACGATCAGAGGCAGCGGTGCAGGTGAGGACACTAATACGCACCCACTGCTGAGAAAAATGCAGAGAAGAAAGCGCAGTGAAGAACCGATCATTAAAGCGTGGGTGCAAATTGAAGCGAACAAAGTCAGCGCACCGGATGATTGAGTTAGTTGATTTTTTCGCGGCTTACTGTATTGTTTTTTGAGTCTATTTTTTTATTTTTATTTTTTTGTCATACACAACTCGCTGGTTTGATGTATGATTAAATAAAAAGTCCACAAGAAAAGCAATTTTAAGATTTAAGTTTTTCTTTAATTACACGCATTATAAACACAGTTTCTCAAATCGCGTAATATAAACATTTACCAAGTTGACCAAAGATTGTGTGGCATTCAATTCAGCAGCTTTAAATTGTTGTAAACTCGGTTTAAGCAAAAAAATTCAGGAGCTCTCGATTTAAGCGTCCGAACAGTATGTTGTTATTTTACTTTTTGGCAAAAAAAAAACTTAGCTGAGTATTTTATGCACAAAAGAAGAACATGCAAGCAATTTTTTGCAAATGAGGTTAAATGTATTTTAAAATTACAGCGATGAATAGTGGCAGGCCAAAGAAGCAAAGAAGTTTAGAATTACACTAACGTAATGGAAAAAATAGAAAAAAATTATTCGATAAATCTAAAGAAGAATAAAATTCGCTAACGCATAGAGAGATTTTATTTAAAGCAAAAAAGAAAAGCAATTAGTAAATAATATTAATATACCAATATAAAATAAATAATTATGTTGATTTTTTATGATTTAAATACAAATTCTAAATGTTTGATAGTTTAAATCATACTTGATTTTAAATACAAATTCTAGTTGTTTGATAGTTTAAAATCGTTTATTGAGCTTTAGGTCAAGGTTAAAACAATTAATTGTTCTAACGAATCTTTCCAAAGAAACAACAACAACAACGTTTTCAATATGAAAAGGAAAACTTCATTAGCTGACTTTATTGCAATTTCGGCCCTGCTAAAGGCTTCATCAGAAATCTTTGTGATACGCCGTCCAAGCGCGCATTAGCGCACTGCACCCCAGAGGTGATCAAACATTTAGAATTTGTATTTAAATCATATAAAATCAACATAATAAATAACAAGGTCATTTAGAAAAAACTTTAATCAAATAAATAATATTACAATTTAACGAAAGATTTCAAATTCTTTCGAAAATAATTAGAAATTGCACATATATGAATTTTAAACAAAAGAAGAAGATTTTAAGGCTTAGAAATAAAAATATGTACAATTAAAGTAAAGTTATTAGTCAATATTAAATGAGAAGAAAAAAGCAAGATATAAGAATGTTTAAGAATAACTGTCTGACCAGAATCATGTCGTTGTCGTGTCAGCAAGCAGTTCGCTACAGAGATAAGGAAAACCTTACTATATGACCAGAATCATTTCGTTGTCGTTTCGGCAGGCAGAGAGCTGACATTGACAATGCAAACCTTATGGGAGAAAATTGCGGCCGAATACGACAGCGAAAATGCCAAGATAGAAATGTTTCTATTTTGACTTTGTCGTTTATTTGACAGCTCTCTCAGCTTCTCTCTAAAAATATTGAAATATTTTAACAAAATTTAAAAAATCTGTCAACCAATGTAGCGAGCAAACAGTGTTCCTACTTGCTCTAATAATGAAAGGAGTAGCCTTCAGTTGAAAATGCAGTAAATTTATATGAAAAGTGTTGCAAAAAGTAGTGAAATAAATGGAATTGGAGTAATTATTAGTTCAATCGGAGTACAATGAGAACACTGAAGCAAGTTCAAGAAAATCAACAATGTCAGATTGAATAAAAGCAAAACGACAAAACCAACGCTACAATTCTTGGTCAACTCTCTCACCGACACGACAACGACATGATTCTGGTCAGACAGTAACTTGAATATAAGCAAAATAAGTGTATACTTAAATAGAATTTCAGCAAAACTGAAATTAACGAATTGAATCTTAAACAATGTAGTTATATTGAATTTGCGATTAATAAAAATCAGAGTAACTAAAAGTTAAGAAATGTTAAATGTTTAAATGTCCAATTAAAATATAAAAATTGGATGGTTAAGCTTGGAACAATTGTAGTGTTAAGGAGAAATTAAGTTTAAAAAAATAATACTAACAACAAATAAGGTTAGTAAAGAATATATATGAAATAAAAAATTTCTGCTCCTTTGCCAGTGCTGATACCTCCACCTTCATTGCCAGTCATGTCTTATGCCCAAACTGTTTCTTTTTCACCAACTCTGGTCGATTCCTAGGTTGTTCCTCTTACTTCTCAGCTTTCTGTTCCACCTAAGCCATTAATTGCAATTCCACCAATTAAATCAATATTTGTTTCTCGCTTAGCTGCGGATACAACAGAGGTTGATATAGATTTTTTCATTGAATCAAAGGCCGCATTCAGCGCAGACAACTGTTGTGAACTGTAATGGTAGCGCTACCTTAGTTCACGATGTTTTTCTCTGAATGTGTTGCTACTCTACACGTCAGAAGTTAGATTCAATTTAATTTTTATATAAATTTAATTCAATTGCAAAGGTTTCTCACTTAAATTTGTTGCGTTCTTTCTGCGTTTATTAATTTAACAGTGTCAGTAACAGCATCTGACATTTAAGCAAACAGTTGTGTTCATGTAGCATAGAATTTGTGCGCTCGATTAAAAGGCGTTCGCTACTTTATCAGTTTTAGTTAGCGCTACCAAATATGTACCATTCAGCGAATTTTTACACAACAGTTGCCAACTGTTGTCTGCGCTGGATGCGGCCAAAGTTGAATTGTTCCTTGCATCTTTCGGTTCATAAATTCAAATATTCAAATGTATAATCGATTACTTCTTTTAGATTAGCAGTTCCTGAAAATTTATTTAGTTCTATAGTTGATGTAAACTTTTGGCCGCCAAACACAATTGCACGCGAATTTGAATTTAAAAGCAATGCAAGACCGGTAAATGTTTCACATTTGCTGCGTCCCCGAAATAGCCCTGAATCTCATCCAAAAAACGATTAATAAACAGTCTAAATTAGAGCTTGTGAATCAAAATGTCAGGGGTCTTAACTCCAAACTTTCCGATATTTTCATAAACAGTTTTGATTTTGAATATAACATTATAATTTTTACAGAGACTTGGCTTCGCTCTAATATCTTAAATTCTGAAATAATAAGCAATAAATATCAAATTTTTCGTAAAGATCGTTATGATAAGATCGGTGGTGGTGTTTTGATAGGTGTTCAAAACTCGCTTGTATCTGAAGAATTGACAATTCTTGACACCAGTGACATTGAGTTCATTTGTGTTGCAGTTAAATTAAGTAATAGTAGTATTTATGTTACTTGCTCTTACATTCCTCCTAAATGTGACTTAACAATTTATTTAAAACATTTACACGCCATCGAAAAAGTTCATAATTTGTTAAAAAATAAAGACGTTCTTATTGTGCTGGGTGATTTTAACCTACCTTTTGTGACTTGGAGATCGTCTGACGATTCTTCATTTCTTACTATTGTTTCCAATAGCGATTGGATAAATGATTTCTTAGATAAGCTATCTGATCTGTGTCTTCAACAAGTCAATGATATTTTAAATATAAACCACTGAACCCTAGACCTTGTATTTGTAGATGGATGCACTACTGTTAATCTCCATTGTTCGAAGCCCGTATCTCTTCCAGAAGATGTACATCATCCAACCCTTGACATAACAGTTTTACTCCCCCACAAAAAAGAAGATAAAGTAACTGCTGATGCGCGAAATAAAAAAGTTTATAATTTTACAAAACGTACTATGTAGAACTTAATTCCTTACTTTTGCAGACTGATTGGTCTCCAATTTTAACTAACGGAACATCATATTTACATTATGACGTCGAATCTTCAGTACAGTTTTTCAATGATACTCTACAAAGATGTTTCTTATTGTCCGTCCCAAAAAAAGGTGTTGCTCCAATACTTTAAATCCGCCCTGGCTAACAAATGATCTAAAGGCACTAAAAAATTTAAAAAATCGTTTATTTAAAAAATATAAATTATCTGGTTCTAGTTTAGACTTTGCTTTATATTCTTCTTGTCGTAAAAGATATCAACTATTAAATAAACAATGCTATTCTGCTTATATAATTAACATAAAATCTCAATTTAAAGATAATCCAAAACTTGACTATAGTTTTGTTAACTCAAAACGCAAAACCTCCAGCTTTCCACCCCTTATGAAATTCAATCAGGAAGAATCATCTTGTGACAATATAATTTCTAACATGTTTGCAAACTTCTTTAATTCAACTTACTCCGAAATACCATTTAATACTAGCACGGTGTATCCTTTTCTCCCGCCCGTTAACTCTTTTGAAACTCCTGTAATAGACCCAAATATTGTTATGTATTATCTTCGACAAGTAAAATCGTCTTTTACGACCGGCCCTGATGAAATTCCAAGCTAGCAAACATTTTTAATATTTCCTTGTATAGTGGTTATTTTCCTATTATATGGAAGGATTCTTATATTATACCCTTTCATAAATCTGGCTCCAAGATAGATGTTAAGTTATTTGAGAAAATCATAACTGATCAATTAACCCACTCCGTGTATTCCACCATTTCTGTCTCTCAACATGGTTTTCTGAAGGGTAGGTCCACAACAAAAAACCTCTTAGAGTTTACTACGCGTGTTATAAATGGTTTTACTTTGGGACTGCAGACTGATGTTATTTATACAGACTTTAGCAAAGCCTTCTACAGTGTTAATCATAATCTTTTTTTGAAAAAACTCCACCTTATTGGGTTTCCTGTCAAATTATTAAATTGGATAAATTCGTATTTATCTAGACGTACTCAAAAGGTTTTATGTAAGAATTCTCTTTCAAAAAGTATTTCGGTCACTTCTAACGTTCCTCAGGGAAAGCATCTTGGACCGGTTTTGTTTTTACTATTCATTAATGATCTTGCTTCGGTAATAAAACACTGTAACATCTTAATGTACGCTGACGACGTGAAACTTTTTCTTTGTTACAAATCACCCAAAGAACGACATATTTTACAATCTGATCTAAATAGACTTGTGGATTGGTGTAGCTTAAATATATTAAATCTTAACTTAAAAAAATGTAAGCAAATGACATTCTCGAGTAGATCTGCTAATAACATAAATTACACTATAAATAACACTAACTTAGAAATAGTTTCCAGTTTTCTCGATCTTGGTGTTATTATGGATTCAAAACTTTGCTTCAATCTCCACGTCAATATGGTGATAAATAAGGCAAGAGGAGTTCTTGGTTTCATTAAAAGATGGGCTAAAGAATTCAGTGATACCTTTACTACTAAATTATTATATACCTCTCTCGTAAGGCCAATTCTTGAATATGCATCAGTTATATGGAACCCACAATATAATGTCTATATCGACGCCATAGAATCCGTTCAAAAACAGTTTTTACTTTTTGCTTTACGTCATAGTCGTTGGAACCCTAATACTATTCTTCCATCGTATGAAATATGCCTTAAGATTATTTTACTATCTTCTCTAAGAAGCAGAAGAATGATGCTTAATGTCATGTTTCTGTATAAATTACTTCGTGGCGAGATTAATTCGGAATATCTCATCTCAGCTCTAAATTTTAACATCCCAAGGAGAGGAACTAGACATTTTCTGTTTTTCAAGTTAAGTTAGTGCAATTCTAATTACGCTCTTCATGAAACTTTACGATGTATGTGCAGTGAATTCAATTGGGCAATTCACAGTACATTGTAATGTTTTAATATATTAATATTTTAATGTACTAATTTCTCACAACTGTGAGTACAACTTTGTGAGTATTGATTTGCAGTTTCAAAACAGCGCTGGAATCTTTACTATGCAGCTCAGATGTTTTGGATTCTATTAAAAGTTAAATAACTCAATTTAATATTCAGTTTTATTGAAAACTTCATGAAAATTATTTACCAGGCAACTCTTTTTTATTCACGTAAAACAGCTGTTCACGAAATAACACATTAACACTCTACAAAAGCATGCCTTAGGGCATGTACAAAAGTGGCAACATTCAACACATCGGTTTAATTTGTGTTTACATGCAAAACAAAAACAAAAAACTAGCAGGCAAAATAACACATTTCAGAATTAGTACATTAAACCTTAATAAGCATGAACTGTGAATTGCCTAAATGATAACTTCAACATGATTAATTTTTCTGATTCGGTAGACGTCTTAAAACGGAAAATTATATAGCATTTAAATAATTTAATCAATTTAACTTCATCCTATTATACCTAACGCAGTTTTATAACAATGTAATATCGGTAATTGAGATTGTTCTGTTTCTCCTTTTTGTCTCGATATTATGTTTTATAAAGTAAGCACCATCATATGAATCGTTTTTAAAACTTACTTTTTTATTATTCAATATTTTAATTTTAAATCGAATTGTGATTGACGTGCTCACGTGGCTTCCTGATTTGAAATTAGACTGAACTCACACTACCACCTGGATTGGTGTGCCAGAGTATATCTCTTTTCCACACAAGTTTATGCCTGCGTTGGCACAAATGCATATCCAACTAATTGAGATTTTGATTTTGCGGATATGAGATTTATCTCATTTCCACGTAGGTCCTTGGGTTGGACAATGGCCGCAAACCAGTTAAAATGAGTATAGTGTTTTGGATTGTTTTTGAAATCAGGATTGTTTTTCGAGTACCTTAAATTGATAATCACTATAATTTAATTCGATGTTGTTTATTTATATAGAATTAAATATACTTAAATACACGTTAGATATATGTATGTTAAATATTTAAACTCCGCTGAAAAGCCAATTAATGTGCTAAGTGGAAAATGCTAATTGCCAATAGGGGGTATGTTTTAGTACGTAGGTGCATTCTGTCTGTCCCGGCTGCTCCGGGCAGGATCTAGAATGTAAATCGTGCATGCGTATAGGTCGGGTATACGTATCTTTGGAAGATTTATACCTCCGGGCGAATCCAAAAAAAAAAAATAAGTAAGGAACACTAGGAAAATAGGTGCAAATATAGCACGAATGTATTATAATTAGCGCATAATGAAAAAAAGAGCAACACTTTAACTCAGCACTGAAACAGTACTTTTAGTAAATTTGGTTTTACCTCTTTAAGATAGATAAGAACTAAGTGAGAAATAAAGTATTTTTGCAGAAAAATAAGGAGTTTGTCAAGAGACGTACAAATAAAACAATAATAATGAAATTTTATTAAAATTTGCAACGAATCCCCTGATCCATGTATACATCGCCGAGATAATGCAGTACAGTACAACAGCAGTTGAAATAACGGTTGATGTGGAAGTTAAAAATATCACGGAAATAAGATGTGTTTGATCGAAGTAGTTGATATACAAAACAAGATTCGAAAATGTAAGGTGGCTGGAATATTTCTTAAAAGCATTAGGACAATAAATCAATTAAATGTGTCTGATTCAAAAACGTCTAAATTCTGATCGAAACAGTGATGGAAGCGACTACAGTTCACAGGATAAAAGATTGAAAGCGCGCTAATCGATCAAAGATGCTAAATATTTTCCAACGATTAGTAATTGTGTTATTATTCAACTCGCTTCAAATATATGCTGGCAATTTTTTTTTTCTTAGCATAATTCGAAGCAATAAAATTATAGCCTTTCCGAATATTGAAGTTTTCAACACAACAGGGCTGTTCAACCATAGCCTGGGTGAATTAAGATCCTTTATTAAAAAATCAAGAGATCATTAGAGCAACTGAAAACTTGTTGAACCTGATAAGTTACAACGCTAAAAATTCGAAGCTTGCATATGAAGACAAACAAACTATAAGCTGTGGAATCACCATCAGTAGCACTAGAAGCAGAACATATCAACGGGGACCAGAGTTTTTTTTTGTAATACAATGCAATAACAATAGAGTTCAGCTACTACAGCTTTTTCGCACTTTCTCAGCATTAGATCATCTTAAGAACCAGCCCAAATAACATTAAAATATCTCAATGATATCGAAAAGAGCGGTCCAAAACAATCTTAAGTGAGAAAAATTTACCCACCATAATATGGGTTGGGCTCAGGGACAACACAAGACATAACAACTAACCATGCGTTTACATAGATCTAATCATACTTTAGTTTTCAATCTACTTTTGAGTTGACCTTTCGATAAGTTAACATCAAAAAAGCTACAGTTGTTAACAAAGGTATTCATGCGATGTAAAGGAGCAGTAGCCATATAATTTGTTTTACTAAAAGGTAAGTAAATTAAATTGTTAGCATTTCTACTGCTTCTACGGTTAGTGTTAAAATTTATAAGAGTTAGGAGTTCTGGTGAATCGAATACACCAGTTATGAGTTGGTGTAAATATACGATATCTGCAGATTTCCTTCGCTCCTTTAAAGAATGTATTTTAAATAGTTTTAAACGATCCTCATAAGGAGGAAGGCTTAAAGTGTTAGTTGCACTTAAGCCCCTTAGAGCAAACTGAACAAAACGTTTTTGGATTCTCTCTATACGTTCAACATGTACATTGTAACTTGGGGACCAAACTTGACTTGCATACTCTAAGTGAGGTCGCACAATTGCATAATACAGCGTTGTAGTTGTGATCATACTATTAAATTCTTTGGCCCAGCGTTTCATAAACCCGAGCATAGAAGATGCTTTCTTACAAATATAATCAATAGGGGTATTCACGATTCAGTGTACTTGCCTGTGCAGTTGAGGACTTGTGCAGTTGTGCAGTTATGTTTTCGTGAACACACCACCATCACCATTTCAAAGCTGTCAACATTTTTCAATGCACACAAGTGCACAACTACTCAAGTCCTCAAGTTGAAGGTAATAGTAGAAAAGCACTTGTGCAGATTTTTGACGTACGTACAATTTGTTTTTGTAAAGTGCACAAGTCCTCAAGTCCTCAACTGCACAGGCAAGTGCACTGAATCGTGAATACCCCTAATATGAACGTTAAACGATAGCTTAGAATCCATGCATATACCAAGATCTTTGACAGCATCTACACGACTAAAAGCAGTATCTTTTATTTTAAAATCAAAAATAAAATTATTCTTATTATTATTATTAGTTTGGCATTAATCTGGATTTAGAAACATATTATTTTTAGAACACCAAATTTCAAAGGATTTCAAATCAGACTGGAGCAAATCTGAATTGTCTTTAGCATCTATTGTACTGTATATTTTCATATCATCTGCATAGATAAGTAGATGAGATTGTTTGATGATGTGGGTTACATCATTAATGGCTAAAATAAACAGAAGTGGACCAAGGTGGCTACCTTGAGGAACACCTGATTCAGCAATAAATTCAACTGACAATACGCCTCGAAATCGTATTTGATAAGATCACTCTGTCAGATTCGATTGAATCCAGCTTACAAACAATTGTGGAAAACCGATTAACTTTAGTTTAAATAGAATTAAGTTGCATTAATAGTAATATAATGCATATAAAAAATTAATTGAATCATCAAGAGTGTTATTATTAACATATTCTAAAATAGCATGAAGTTTACTTTGAAGTAAATGATTCAACTTCAAAAAGTCGGCTTTTTTAAAATCGAATTCATAAACTTTATCTATTGAGTTAGACTTTACTATATTATCCCTGTCTGATTTGTAACATATGCTCAATGGTGGATGGTATTCATCAACAGCAGTCAAAGCATAAGGGGCCCTCTCAACGATCACATTGTTACTGTCTGTAGTTAAGACCAGGTCAAGAAGTCTTTCACGACTATTATAAATACAACTCACTTGCTATAAGTCAGGACATTAATTATCAACAAATATATGCTCTTGGCGTGTCTTCAAATTAGATGCACATCGTATCATCGTCAGAAGATTCCCATTTCAAGTCAGGCAGATTAAAATCACCTAACAATAAAATTTCGTCATTAACGTCAATTATGCTTATAACGTATTCTATGCAATCCGCAAGGCTTGCATAAACTTCTACACTGCTCTTAGGAGGAACGTATGCATTAATAAGATATACATTAGAATTGCATGTATAACCTTAGCGCATATAAGTTCGATGTTAGCAGAGCAGGGAATAACAATAATGGAACTAACGAAGGAGTTCCTTACAGCTAATAAGACACCTCCACCGACAGCAGAAGTAGTTTCAGCGTGTCTATCTCTTCTATAAACTTCAAAACTGTTATCAAACAATTCTACTCAGCCTACTCAGTTTTTTTGGGATTGACGAGCGGCTTGAGTCGTCCTGCGGCTTGAGTTCAACGGATGTATACACGTCAGAGGAGGGGTAAATGAATGAGAAAGTTATGCTAGCTTTGTACAATTATATGAAATAAAGTGTTTACTTAAGTAATTTAAAAAATGAAAATATTTGGTAACTTCAGATATTTTTGGAAAATTCAGAAAAAGTATATATTATGAAAATTAGCAAAGTGTTGTTAATGATCATAGGGCGATAATGTATGGAATAGGAGCGAAAATTTTAAACCTCTTCAAGGAAGAACATTTTCTTTTTCAAAGGGGGGAGGCATGTTGTGATCCAGATCATGTCATGTGATATGTCACAACTCTCAACTCATTAGAAAGATTATGGTAAACAAGCGTCATTGTTTGTTTACTGGCAACATGCCATGCAACTATTCACTGCCAGGTTCAACGAACGCCGAAGTAAACAAAAATAATATGAACACTGATCTACCTCAACAACAGGTTGTGCGCTCAGGATTCATATAATTTTAGAACAGCGTTATTTTAAACTTTAGGCTAGTGTATAAAACAAAACAGAAATAAACAAAAACAACAATAAAGTATAGTAAAATCATTTAAATCATTGTCAACGCGGAAATGCAAGCGTTGTAGTTTTTTGCTGTGCTTGAAACTGTAAAGTAGAATTAAAAAATATTTTATTGTTGTTTTTAACATGCATATATTTTTTATGTGCACATTTATTTAACTTGAAGAATATGTTTTTGCAACGTGACCAAATTGGAACATGCACCAGCGGTGTACGGTTCGGTTTGGTTGACCGCCATGCTGTGGTAAAAACCTTGTCGGGTGTTGTCGCTCAGAGCGTGGGATTCTTCTCGCTCAATCGTGTTAATGTATGCGTGAGTCAAGACTACCCACTGGTAATTGTGTGTGCGATTTAACTGAATTTTATTCTCAAAGCATGACCTCACGTTAGCCATGCTGTGGTTGTTGTCGCTTACGTGGGCATACCCACGTGTAATTGGATATGCATTTCCTTCGATGTTCGTCGCTAGCTTATATGGTGCTCTTCTGTGCTCGCATATATGCTCTGGGTGGAAATGTACTCTCGCTCTGGGTAACGTCGGGTTGTTCTTGGCTATGGTTCGTAGGCATTGCTCGTGAGTGTGTCACTCGCAGGACTCCATGTCTGAGTGGCCTCGTTGCTTACCTGCCGCTTTCGTTCAAAGAGTGGATCAGCCGTTCTATACCGTCGTCTCTTAGCGTCTCTCACGCATGTGTATGAATACGGTAGTGTCCGTTGACATGATTTTCCCATTATCATGTGGCGTCATCCGGAATCTATATGGTCAATGAAAGAATGTTCTTGAATATCGTTGTTATGAATGCGAGTAAATAGTACACATGTGTGTTGCAAGTTTTAACCCTTGATGGTTCACACTTGCATTATTAGTCAACCTCTTTATGATTTTATTTAGCCTTAAGTGATTTTATATGCAGTGACTATTATTAACCCTACTTGCCGTCATGAGTCTGTTAGAACGATTTATAAATGTAACCCATTAATTGCCTTTAGTAATTAGTTTGACCAACTGGACCTGAAAATCTTACTACGATTTCTGGTTCCGATTTGTTTTAAATGGTTATCTTTAATGAAATAAACTTTTATATATTGTTCTTTTGCCTTTATTCACGCGGATAGTATTTATATTATTTTATTCATCGCAATTTAATTCGTTACTTTATTCAAATTTACCAAACTGCCATTAGTTACAACTGCCCAAATTATTTATTAATTTATTTATTAGTGTGTAAATGATAGTGACTATGGCCATTATAGGTGGTGCTTTTGAACAAATGAATGTTTCTACAATTTTCCTGATTTTAGGTGCTGACACTAATGTTGCTAATTTATCTTTCTAACTAGCCTAACCGCCCGACCTGCCTATAATCTTTTCAACATCTAATAATTTTATTAAATTTTGGGTTTGAATATAAACTTAGTAAAATTTTATAATGGTTAGCTTTGTAATTAGTTATTAGTTAATAGTTATAATTTGTAAATTGATTTTCTAACATATATTTTTTACATTTCTTTTGGTCTTTTGAAATAGAAATTAGAGGTCATGATCATGTTTGACTAACTTACTTTACATGGTTTTGTCAACGCTTTTTTAAGGAAATTTAACAATTGATTTATGTGTTTTCAGATGTTTTTTTTTTGACATGTTTCACAAGCTTTGTGATAAAGAATTTCCAAATATATTTTATGTTTTCTCAAGTTTGATTTTTAGTGACCATTATTCGGCCCTGTTACTTGGCCTTGGCCTTGAAACAGGGTTGACCTTCGTGGGTGTCATTCACCCCAGGGTATTTTCTGTTTGGCTGACGTAGCTGGAATTGACGGCCTTGTAATAACTTATTCCGATGGCGATGTGGGTGTCTGACCCCTAAGATCAGGGTGAAGATCCCAGCAGGTGGTGACGGGGTTTTTATGTTGTCTGGGTTCTCTGTCATCGAACCGGCTTACACTAAAAGAAAATTTATAATTTGACAATAAAACATGTACACTCGCGCTCAAAAAAAAAGCCTAGTTAATAATTTGATATCTAATATTATTTTTCTTGAATTATAACACAGTGTACCAAAACCATAAATAAACAAGCACACCAAACTTTATACAAATTCTTAAAGGACATGTGGAGAGTCCATCGCACTTTATTTGACCATTATAATTTTGTTCAACTTATTTTTAAAGTTGAAGTGTTCGAATTTTGTTGTGCCGACATTAATTGCATTTTTACAGCTATTTGGCCTATTGGAAATGAAAAATAAAATTAACTTTTTTTTCAATAGAATTTGACGTAAAATAAGGCTATGTAAAAATATTTTATGAAAAAGGAGCATTTGTATGGTAGCAAACATTAATTACGTAAGAATCATTTTTTGACAAAACAAAAAAAAGTTAAAATTGCCGTAATTTAGCAAATTCTTAACCGATTTCGATGTTCTTAAGTTAAATGGAAAGTCATTTTTACGTGCAATTACTTTTTGTGAAAATTCAAATGGCATTAGTGGAATATTATTTAATTAAAATTTACAGAAGCACCATTTTTTTTAAGGTAAAAAAGTACAAGAAATTGCTTCGCTACACTCTTCATTTTGTATTTTATCGAATATCTTTTTACATAGCCTTATTTAAAGTGAAATTCTATTGAAAAAAGTTAATTTTATTTTTCATTTGCAATAGGCTGTAAAAATGCATTCAATGTCGGCACAACAAAATTCGAACATTTCAACTTTAAAAATAAGTTTAAAAAAATTGTGATGACCTTCAGAGGTCAAATCAGGTGCGATGGATTTCAACATTTCCTTCTTTAAGATTTTCTATAAAGTTTGGATGTGCTTGTTTATTTATGGTTTTTTCACACTGTGTTATAATTCAAGAAAAATAATATTAGTTAGCAAATTATTAACTCGGCTTTTTTCTTGAGCGCGAGTGTAGATAAAATTTGAGCTTCAAATTTTGTATTTACACATTTGAACTGTACCGCTACAATACGTTAAGCCAACACGATGAACCGTTTGATGAGTTTTTTACAAAAGCAAAAAATCAAGCAAAAAATTGTTTATTTAAAGAGCTCGAAGATTCCTTGCTTGATGCCTCCATGAAAAATATTCGTCCAAGATACATCAAATTAATTGCATTTGGTGGCACTACGAAAAACACGCGTGGTAAAACATTTCTTCCGAAAATTACAATTTGATTTAAAATTTTGAACCAATACTGGGAAAGAACGACTGAAAAATTAAAACTAATATCGCGGGTGCAGGAAATAAATGTAACTAATGACATTTTCGACGGTTTCGGTGAGGTAAAAAATTTCTTATACGATATAGACCTAATTAAAAACCCAAGTTTTAAAAACTACGCACCTTTAAAAATATCACACTCAATAAAAAAAAACAGAAAAAATGAAATGAATAAAAACATACAACGCCGATATCACCCACTTAAAACCGTGGAAGAAATAACAGCAAACATCGCTAAATCTAAGTATTTCACTTTATTAGATTGCAAAAATGGTTTCTGTCAAATCGAGGTTTCAAATCGAACTAAAAGATACCTTACCATGGAACCAACTGGAACATACAATGGCTGTAATAAGAACTCTTACACGCGCTGGTCTGAAATTAAATAAAGAAACATTTATATTTTCATCTCATAAAGTTAAATTCGTAGGTCATATTTTAACAGCAGACGGAATCATGCCACTTATCTCTCCAAATTCATTACAAATCTTTCCGAAATAACGTCTCCACTACGAATGTTGCTAAAAAAAGAGGTCAACTGGTGCTGGTCAACAGAACAAGAAAAGACATTTCTGAAATTAGCCCCATTACAACGGTTCTATGACACCAACCTAGATGTAAAATTGCAAGGTAATACTAGCAAGTCAAGTGTCGGAGCAGCACTCCTGAGAAATGAGTAATCCGTCGCTTACGCCTCCAAATCCTTGACCAAAACCCAACAAAACTACGCTCGAATCGAAAAGGAAGCAATTGCAATTCGCTTCGCTTGGGAGAAGTTTCACGAATACATATACGGCAAGAAACTCATTATAAGATCGGATCACAAGCCCCTCGAGATAATCTTTAAAAACCTTCATTCTCAATACAAACAATTTTAATGTACATACTGCCATACTCCTCTCGGATAATATATCGAAAAGGAACAGAAATAAAACTTGCGGACACGCTTAGCAGAGACTGCAAAAACTCTTATAACAACTCGCCAGACGACGAAATAGAAGTTAACACAATTGACTATTTAAAAACTTCTACTAAGCAGAAATTTAGGGTAGAAACAGCTAAAGACCAAAAGCTACACACTTTAAAATAACTTTTAAACGGATGGCCTTCGTGTATCACGGACTTATCACAGCAGATACGCCCCTACTGGAATTTTCGTGACGAGCTTACAACAGATGAAGGAATAGTACACTCGCGCTCAAAAAAAAAGCAGAGTTAATAACACAGTGACGCAATATTCAACTTTTTGACTCCAAGCAAAAAATCACTCATCCCAGCCGAAAGTACTCGATGAGAGGAGAAAAGTAATTTCTGGATTTTGCTAGATTGGTTGCCATTCGTTTTTTATGAGCCCCTATAGTTTTTTCGCCAAATTCGATTTTGAGCACTTTTTTGCAATTTTCTTCTATTTTTCGCATGGCCATAGCTTGAAAAATGCTGTGAATTTTTATTTGCAGTCTTCAGCATAGTTGTAGCTCTTGACTCGGCCAACAAAAATGCTAAATATATTAAGTCGGAAAAATTTCATCTTCATGCTCAAAACCCCAAAAATGTCGAAAAAATTACTGCTTTTTTCACCGAAAAACGGAAAAAATCGGTGAAAATCTAATAAAAGAAAATTGCAAAAAAGTTCTTAAAATCGAATTTGGCGAAAAAACTATAGGGGCTCATAAAAAACGAACGGCAACCAATCTACCAAAATCCAGAAATTACTTTTCTCCTCTCATCGAGTACTTTCGCCTGGGATAAGTGATTTTTTGTTTGGAATTTTTGTGTTGTGTAATTTGATAACTAATATTAATTTCCCTGTATTATAACACAGTGTGCCAAAACCATAAATAAACAAGAACATCCAAACTTTATAAAAATTCTTAAAGAAGAAGAACATGTGAACCTCTCAAGGTCATCACAATTTTTTTCAACTTATTTTTTAAGTTTAAGTTTTCGAATTTTGTTGTGCCGACATTAATTGCATTTTTGCAGCCATTTGGCCTATTGGAAAAGAAAAATATAATTCACTTTTTAAGGCTATACTTTAAAATAAGGCCAATAATAAGATATTCGATAAAATACAAAATGAAGCAAATTGTTGTAATTTTTTTTAGCTTAAATAAAAATGGCTTTTCTATAAATTTTAATTAAATAATATTTCATTAATGCCGTTTTCATTTTCCAAAAAATATTGCACGTGAACATGCCTTTCCATTTAACTAAGAACATAGAAATCGGTTAAAAATTTGCTAAATGGCGGCAATTTTAACTTTTATTTTATCAAAAACTGATTCCTATTTTATAAATGTTTGCTACCATACAAACTGCTCTTATTTCGTTAAATCTTTTTACATAGCTTTATCAAAAGTATTTTGGCTTGGAATGCACAAAGATATACATCACTTTATTAAATTATGTGCGGTATGCCAATCACTTCAAGTAGCTAAAGCAAGGTCATTAAAACAAAACTGGTCATTAAAACAATTCCAAAGCATATGATAACACATAATAACATATAACACACTGCATGTGACAGCAAAGCACACACTTTTCAAAACTTCATATATGTAGGTTTAACTCAGAAATCCAACTAATTTAAAGCGAAGGTTAGGTAAGTTTAGGTTAAGGAAGCGGCAGGTCTTTAGGCCAGCCCACATAGACCATATTATTTTTTTTCAAAGTTCAAAAAGTTCAAAGTTTTTTTAAAGTTCCTTATACAAACAACGTTTGGTATTTGACCTGAAAGGAAAGGGATAAATAATTAGACGAAGAATTTATTGGAACCATACGTGAATTATCGATTAGGCAGAACAAATGTGAAAGACAATTTGAATTGCTTATAACCGAGGCTAGTGTTATGCCTTAACCTTGGCAAGCATTTAAAGCCCTCAGTTGTTGATATCCTTTAATTCCACATTTCCCACAATTTAGTTGTGGATTTTTTGTTTCAATAATTCTTAAGTGTAGTAAAGAATAAAGAAAGCGAAAATAACCATGCTCGAACCCGGATTCGAACCGGGGACCTCTGAGTTGATAGTCTAGCACACTTTCCACTAGACTACAAAGGCCGACAACCTTTGTATTCTATAGTCTATTGGTCCGTTCTGATACCATAGAATAGAAGACGGGAGTAATCAAGTGAAACTTTTGTGTAGGATGTTCTTAATGTGACAGAAACTGTAGAAACATATCTGTGAACATTGGACAAAACAGCTTCTCTCTAAATCATCAAATTTTCAGGAGAGCGAAAAAACTGTTAAAATGCCTAACAAAATTTTTTGTTTAGCAATCGAAAGGAATCTTATACTTACACATTATACACAAAAATAAAGGAAACATTTTGCGATTTTTTTTTTTCCTCTAAGAGCTATAGTTTTTTTTTGAAACTGTAAATGAAAAAGAGAAGATTTGTCAAATGGATTCTTAACACAAAAAATAGCTTTTACCACACAACTCGTTTTGTCAAAACTATTTTTATTTAAAAGGAAAATGATCTAAGTGACTTATATGAAGACAAGTCGTTTTGTTAAATTGAAATGTAGAACAATGTTCGAAAGAAGTTAGTTTGGCAAAAACATTTAAGTTTTATTAAAAAGTTGTATTTCATTTAATTGAAATATAACATTATAATTGCTACCTTTGCTTACCTTCTTTTTTTAATGCTTAGTTACGGTTTTAAGACTTAGAAAAAACAAAAAAAAAATAGATTTAAATATGTCTTAGTTGCTCTTTGTCTGTCTTGATGTCCGTATATCTATCACAGACTGTCTGTCTCAAAAGACTCAAATAGCCAAATAATAATGAAAAATATTATTAATTTTTATGGCGGCCGTAGCCTAGTGGGTAGAGTGCGCGGCCCCTAAGTTAAAGAACTGCGGTAGCCCGGGTTCAATTCCAGCTCAGACAGAAAGTTTTTTCAATTGAATTAATTTTTCTGTTCGGTCGTCAACTCTCTGCAGACAATGGCAAATCTCAGAAAGTAAAAATTGCCATGTAAAGCTTCTTGAGAACATAAGCCGTTCGGAGTCGGCATAAAACACGTAGGTCCAGTTCTCGGCCATTTGTGATCAAACATTTAATAACACGAACAACGCAATTGATCAACAGAAGCTAGGTCAAAGTCCTTCCAAGGGCTGAAATGGCCAGTTTAGTTTTTTTTTATTATTAATTTTTAATAACAAGAAAAATTTAGTTAAGTTAAACTGAAACATGAAAATTTACTTTAAAATATAAAAGTAATATAGCGAACGATAAAAAAACATTTAGCAGTTTTAGTACAGAGAAACTTATTTTGGATATTCGCAAGGTGTGCTATCATGTCATAATATCATATTCTCCTAAGATTTTACACTAGTTCAAACATTTTATTATTCCCTAACATATAAAAAAATACTAATATATTTCAACCTTGAAAGCTGTGTTTATTGAAGTGTCGTAATCAAACAGCTGTTTCCTATCTGCATTTATTTATCTTGTAAATTTTAGTTGTAAAATTTTAAGACAATATGACATGATAGCACAACTTGTAAATACCCTAATTGTAATTATATATCTTCTTCGTTAATATCCGGATCAGTTTCAACTTGACGTTCTCCTTCGGCCTTATGGTCCAGTTAGCCTCGCATGGCACAGCAGCGCATGCAAAACAGATAAGCAGCTAGCACACAGCCAAATAAATGGTGATTATGCAACGTCACATAGTCAAAATAAAACAATAAAAAAAAGAAAACAACGATTTTATATTAATAAATTAACCGCACTTGATCAAACAATTTTATAACTTCACATCTGTTTTGCCAAAATGTCAAATACATAGAAGAATACACCGAAATCAAAACGAATAGATCTTCTATGTTTATCTATGTAGTCAGAGATGCATTTCGGTTTTTATCTGAGCATTGCCATGCGTTGCCATGTTGTGCATAATCAGATACACACAAATCCTACTAAACAGATTTCGATGTGACGCTTGTTAAGCCATGCACTGCTATGCCATGCGAGGCTAACTGGACCATTAATGTTTTGAAAATTGTTTCTAGCACTCTAGTGATTGACTCTACACAGAGTTGTTGTTGTTTTTGTTGCCTTCTCAAAAACTTACTTGATCTAAAGCTCGCAATTAAAATTCGTGTTATAATTTAAATAATAGAACGAACACATAAAAATGTTCACATATATATGATATATATATTTTGATAACTTTAATCTAAAAATTATTTAATAGTTAAAGTGCAAATAACAAAGTGTTTTTATATGTGAAGATGAAAATGTGATTAACAGCCCTATTCTGGCAGCTTAACTAAGCTCACCACATTAACAAAATAGTAAATATTAACAATTTGTTAAGGTTTCGTATTCTGCTGCAAATTTAAAAGCTCTTTTCCTTACAATTTTGTTAATAATAGAAAGAGTCTTAACAACGAATGAAATTCGTTAGATAGAAAATTGTTGTGGAAATAATAAAAAAATACAAATTATAATATAATATTGAGTTTAAATACATTAAACTGAAAAATGGAAGAATTTTTTACTTATTTTAAGTGTTGATAATGAAATCTTTAGTAGCCGTGGCAAATTTTTCAAGCGCTTGCAAAGTCACAAGCTGCACTCGAAGCATCTGTTTATATAGCACATCTCTTCTTTCAATAGGCATATCGATTTTCACCATGCATGGTGAACTTTAAAAGCTTTTTAAGCTTTTATGTTAATGATTTTTAAGAATACCAACATTTACGTAACATAACAATCAGCTTAACAAGAGCTCCTTAACTATTTCTTTTGCTTTGGTGCTATTGCAATAGTGCAACCTATCATCACTAACACCGACATCAAGAGATATGATTATTTCTTACCGAGCATTTCCACTGCCTGAATGAACGAAGAATTCACCGTTCGTTCAGGTAGTGGAAACAGTTTGGTGCGAGCGCTATTCGTGCAGTGGAAACACTTTTTTCAGCACGAACGAACGAAGATTTCGTCGTTCGCTCTGATCGGCTGGCGCTTGAACATTTTGGGCAAATCCGATGTTTGTGAATAGAGTAGTAGATTTGTTGAAATGGTAGTTAATAACGTAAAAAAAACAAAATAAATTAAAAACTTAATACGAAAGAACACTGTTTTATTTGTGCTAAGTTTTCTTACTATATAAGTTTTCAATATCGCTAACATTTTAAATTCATTGCATGAACGAACAAGATGGCGACTTACCAATGTTCGCTACTTGTGTCCGTGCAGTGGAAACGGTTGGAGCGAACGAAGAACTCATCGCTACGTTTTGTTCACGATGTTTCGTTCGTTTAGGCACTGGAAACGCTCGGTTAGGGAAGTTGTTGTAAAATCAATCCATAGCTATGATAGAAATTTTTGGAACTCCATCGCTTCCAACTTTCATATGTGAAACTTTCATCGTTGGCAACATACGTTTCAGCCGAAGATTTTTCTATTTTATGTTTTTTTGGCAGTTAATAAAAGAGCATTTACGGCTTCTTTTTCACTTTTTTGGCCATGGCGGCTAGTTTTTTAACTCGCTTCATTTCAACGAATTTTTATTAATTAGTTTTCATTCTATTTTAGCAGTAAAATGGCTTCTTTTTTTCTTTATTCCTTTTCACAAAAAGCACTTGTGTTTAGATAAGATCAGCTTATTTTATAAATTTCTTTTTTACAAAAGAACTTGTACAGACACAGGAAGTTTTGTCGCAATGAACACACGCGATGAACTGATTTAAAACTCAACTTGTCTCAGACAAGTGGTGAATTTTTCAAATTTTGCTTTTGACAAGACGACTTCTTTTGAAAGAAACTGTTTTGTCAAAAGGTAAACCGTTTCAAAAATTTTTTAATTGTCTAATAGAAGTTTTTTTGTCATATTGCAAACTGAGAAAAAATCTGAAAGAGGTCGTTTGCCACTTGCGTATTTTATCTTCTAAAATTCGTAGAAATGCGGCGAATAGACCAAAAGAAGAGCTTTAAATTTTTATATTTACAACAAAAAAGTGGAAAATTGTCTTATCTCTAGAGAAGTCGTTTTGTCAACTGTCAACAGATATGATATTAAATTTGAAGCAAGTGTTATGACTTGAACTCAGTCAAATCAAGTTCCTAAGCGTTCCTCTCCACAAACTTTTCCTATCACCACCAACTACATATTTAATTTAAAGCGAAAAAGTAGTCCGGTGTATAACGCCGAAGATACTTCAAACGTAATAAAATGTCAAATTCGGAGAGTGTTCAGAAGAAATATCTAAAAATATTATGATAATAATTTCAATGCAGTAGATTTTAAAATTGGGGACAGGGATGAAGAATCAAGCAAGGAAGAATACATTTTTACCTATATGGATGGGTCCGTATGAAGTTTTAGCGGTAAAAACCCCAGTAAATACTGAGATTTCGAGAAAGGGTATTAGATGTATTAGTATTAGATGAATATTAGAAATAGAATAATAAGCAAAGATCAAATATGATACAAGAGATGTATTTAAGGTATAGGAGAAAAAATTACTCAGGTAAAAAAGATTATTACGAAAGATAAATAGAATTTGAAAGGCTGCATAGAAAAAAATAGAAGTATAGAATGCGAAAACATATGCATAGCCAAAAAACGGCATGATTATAAATAAATGAAGTAGCGACAACTTCTTACAAAGGAAACAGTTAAGAAAGATATACTGAATCAAGAGACGGTAGAAATGGATATAAATTCCAGAGAATGGATGATATTAGTGAGAATATATATAAGAGAGAAGATATGGTAGAAATGATAACAAAGTTTTCATCTTAAGGTTTAAGATATTGTAAAAATGATTACAAAGAAAAAAATAAATGGAGGTTTGTAGATGAGATAATTATAGAGTCAAAATATGATAGGAGGAAAAGTAAGAGCATTAGAAATATTAGTAATGGATAATTTGGATATAAAAGGCAGCTGTTTTGGCATCTCCAAAGTGAATGACGTGGTTACAGAAATCGCTCGCAACGATTATATTCTAGTACAACGCATTCTACTTACAGATCCCAGAATAGCGCCATTTTATTTAAAGAGATAATTTAATTTCTGGTGGGACTTAAATGGAAATGTAATCAAAAAGAATACATTGAGTAAAATGAAGACAGTTCGAAAATGCCCAATGAAGACGCAGTAAAACATAGTAAGTAAAATGATACAGAAAGTAGAGGAAGAAGTAATAAAAGAAAAATTATTCGAGCAATTCGAGAAAAATAAAACTTTACAAAAATTTTAAAATTTAAACAGTAAATATATTCCTACATAAGAATTTATAAAAGCATCAAATGCGGTTACGCAAAGGAAAATTAAAAAAATGCAAATTCGCATAAAATATCGATATTCGAATATATACAAAAATTCTAAAATTTAAACAATAAATATATATGCACATACAAAAGAATTTAAAGAAGAATCAAATGCGGTTACGCATAGGAAAATTGAAAAAAAAATGCAAATTCGCATAAAATATCAAAAAATTCAGGTTAACAAAATGACGGTCAAACAGAGCAAAAGACTAAAATAAATCAATAATAGAAATTTATAGAGAAATAAAAGTAAATCCTCACTACGTGAAAATATTAAGCTTCAATAAAGTTATAATTGAAAAATTTTGAGTTAGAGAATTTTTTAAAATTTTTTTAAAAGAACAAAGCAAAAGAAATTATGATAATATTGCCTATATATATGAATAAGTTCATATTTATAATTTTAAAATGTAAGAGCAGAATTTATAAATAAGTTCTTAGAGAACAAATTGTTACGATACAAGTAATCTATAGTAATAAAACTCATTTTCTGTTTGTTTGTTTGTTTGTTTGTTTGTTTGTTTGTTTGTTTGGCCTTTATACAAATCTAAACGGCTTAACGGATTTTGCTCAAACTAGGTATACACATTAAGTGCATCCCAACTTAAAATGTAACATACTTAGTTTTTGCCACACTCCTTCTGAAATTTTTCAACTAACGGCAATTTAGTTATTATAAAACTTTTTTAGCTATTATAAAACTTAAAAAATCGGAGATTTTTGTGTTAGTAATTTTAAAACTTTTTTGCTATTTTGACATCAGAAACACTGACATCTTCAAAATTTCAGAAATTTTCAGTACAACAACTTTTTCATAAAACATCGTTGCCTAAGAGTGAGAAACAAACGACATGAAAATCAAAGTTTGGTCTTTCGATGCAAATATCTCCTCTGTTCATTAATATATTTCATTCAAATTTTTTTGTTCAAAAGTTCAATACAATCACTTCACAATAAAAGGTTGAACTGTACCGTTAAGTCAGTGTATACATGTTTTATGATTATGTCAAAAAAGGTCCAAAATATTGACTTTTTACTCAAAAAATGACTTAGAAATTGTTGTTTTTGTAAAAATGGAATCAATTAAAAATTGCACATCTGGCTACCTTTCATATGACATAGCATTTATTTGCAAAAATTCTTCCAGCTAAGCGCAAAAATTATTTTACTGTTTTTGTCATCAAAACAACAAGGGTATGCCCCCTTTGATTTTTTCGCGAAATTTATTTTTTCCAAAATGTTTTTATATTTTTTACAAAAAAGTCAAGTCTCAAAAATAATTTATGTGAAAAAATTACCCCAATATCTCTTTCCAATCAAAAGTTATGGCTAAAAATCTATTTTTTCATACAATTGACTATCTATAGTAATAAAACTCATTTTCTGTTTGTTTGTTTGTTTGTTTGTTTGGCCTTTATACAAATCTAAACGGCTCAACGGATTTTGCTCAAACTAGGTACACATATTAAGTTTATCCCAACTTAAAAGGTTACATACTTAGTTTTTGCCACGCCACCTCTGAAATTTTTCAACTAACGGTAATTGTTTTATTATAAAACTTTTTACCATCGGAGATTTTTGTATATTTAATTTTAAAAATTTTTTGTTATTTTGACATCAAAAACACTGACATATCTTCAAAATTGGAGAAATTTTCAGTACAACGACTTTTTCATAAAACATCGTTGCCTAAGAATGAGAAAAAAAACGACTTGAAAATCAAAGTTTCGTCTTTCGATGCAAATATCTCCGCTGTCCATTAATATATTTCATTCAAATTTTTTTTGTTCAAAAGTTCAATAAAATCACTTCACAAAAAAAGGCTGAACTGTACCGTTAAGTCAGTGTATACATGTTTTATGATTATGTCAAAAAAGGTCCAAAAAGGACTTTTTACTCAAAAAATGACTCAAAAATTGTTGTTGTTGTAAAAATGAAATCAATTAAAAATTGCACATCTGGCTACGTTTCGTGTTGGGGTTAACACTCAGAGCAGAGCAACAAAATTTTTTAGAAAGAAAGAAATCAAGCATGCTCTTATCAGTCGCTTTCAAGCAAAAAATCAGCGACAACCTAACACTGTTAAACGATGTTTAAAACTCTAAAAAATACATATTTTTAAGTGGCAACCCTATTAAAAAAATTCCATAATTTTGAAATTCTGTCAAAGATTCGGATTCAGAGACCCACTTTTAGGTGTCAGCCCTTCTGACCATATTGAATTTTAAAATTCTGAATTCAGATTCGAAATCAGCGACCCCTAACACTGTTTCGAGATGTTGAAAACTCTTAAAAATGCATATTGTAAGGTAGCAGCCCTATAAGCAATTACATACTTTTAAAATTCTGATAACGGATTCGGATTCGGATTCAGTGACCCATTTTTGCCTAGTGCCAGCACAGAACTCATAAAAACTAAAAAAAAAATTACGGTGGCAACCTTTTCCACCATCTCGACTATTAAAATTCTGACACCAGGTTCGAAATTAGTGACTCCTAAAACTGTTATATGATGTTTAAAACTCTTAAAAGTACAGCTTACTGGGTGGCAGTACTGTGGTAAAAATAAGGTGACAGCCCTAACCTCCATCTTAAAGTTTAAAACTGTGACAATAGATTCGAAATCAAATTTGTTGTCAAAACTTCAAAATTACAAGAATTTGCATTTGTATTTGGGTTATATTGTTGACAAATAAGATTAAATCTTTTGAATGCCACATGGATGACGGAAATAGGTTAGGTTAAACCGGATGCCTTCGTGAAGGCTCACATAGACCAATTCAGGTCCTTAGTGGTACCGGTAGCGAACAAAAGGAACCTTTGTGTTTGTTTAAAAGTCTTTAAAGATTTGCGTTGAGTTCGCAAACCTTAGGAGGGATTCTAGAGACACCCTGGTTACATCTTTAAGCGACGGGAATGTCGATGAGCCTAGGTATTTTAGTCTCGATCTAAGTAGGGTGGGGCATGTGCCTATTAGGTGCTCCAGGGTCTCCACTGTGCCCGGTTCTTTGCACTTCCTGCAGTTGTCATCCGTGGTGATGCCAAGCTTCCTCGCGTGGGCTGCCGTCAGTCTTTGTCAATCTTTGTCAGTGTCCAGCAATCTTTGCGCGGGCGTGCCAAGATGAACAGAGTTCGTTTTTCGCACTGTGCATTGCACATGATTTTCGAGATTTCGCACGATGTCGTATCTCTCCATCTACGATTCACTGCTAGTGTGGCTCTTTTTTCGAGGTTCCTGTACAACTCTTGTAGCGGAGTAAGTACATGTTCTGCGAGTTCTGATTCCAGCCCGGCGTCTTCCTTTGCTAAACCATCTGCCATCTCGTTTCCCTCAATGCCCTGGTGGCTAGGGACCCAGTAGATGAGCACTCTTTTTGAAGCGCATAGTGCATCTAGTGCATCTCTGCCAGCCAAGACACTTTTTGACTTGATGCTAGCGGAGCGCATGTATTTGATCGCCGCTTGACTGTCAACGAAAATGTTGATGTAAGAGTGTTTTGTGTCCATGCTGAGGGCTATCTCAGCAGCCTTCCTTATGGCAAATATTTCCGCCTGGAAGATACTGCAGTGGTTCGGTAGTTTATATGGCTGCCTTATATTAGGCTCTGCGCAATACACCGCGGCACCTACCCCCGTAGACATTTTGAAGCCGTCGGTAAATATGTTGACCGCCTGCTGTGCTTCGGCAGTTTATATGGCTGCCTTATATTAGGGTCTGCGCAATACACCGCCGCACCTACCCCCGTAGGCATTTTGGAGCCTGCTGTAAATATGTTGACCGCCTGCTGTGCTTGTTCTATACCTTTGCACCAGTCATTTGGTCCCAGAAGAGTTCGTGCTTTGGAATTGACTATCGTGCGAGGCACCATGTAGTCCGTGCTACTAAGTAGATCCTTTCCGATTGTACAATGTCCAAAATTTGGAATGTGCATGTTGCCTGCTGCCGTAAGGCGTTGTGCCGTTTTTCCGGCTATTTGCGCCAGCCATTTCTGTCTTTCGCTTGCTGGCGCCAGTTGGAAATTCCAAGCTTCGTCAGGTTGTCCTCTACTTGGTCTTTCCAAAGAAGATGCGGTCGTCCTCTTCTGCGTTGACCGCCGCTGGGTACCGAATCGAATGTTTTCTTCACTGGAGCATCGTCTTTCATGCGCTGAACATGACCAAGCCAGCGAAGCCGCTCGATTTTAATGCGCTTGACTATGTCGATGTCAGCGTACAGCTCATACAGTTCATCATTCCACCGTATTCGGTACTCGCCATTGACGCAGATTGGTCCGTAGATCTTACGAAGAATCTTTCTCTCGAATGCTCCTAAAGTCTTTTCATCTAAACTGCTCAGCGTCCAGGTTTGTGATGCGTAAAGTAGGACGGGCATGATGAGCGATTTATAGAGCGTGATTTTCGTTCGTCGAGAGAGGGCTCTGCTTCTCAATTGCCTACTGAGCACAAAGTAACACCTGTTGGCAAGAGTTATTCTTCGTTTGATCTCAATGCTGATGTCGTTGGTTGAATTAATGCTGGATCCCAGATAAACGAAGTTCTTCACAACCTCGAATGAGGTATTGTCAACGGTAACGTGGGTTCCAAGACGCTGGGACTGTTTGTTTGTTGACACTAAGTATTTCGTCTTATCTGCATTCACTGACAGACCCATTCGACTTGACTCTCTTTCTAATCTGGAAAATGCTGCACTGACTTCGCGCGTATTATGGCCAATGATATCTATGTCATCAGCATACGCAAGCAGCATAACACTCTTGTAGAATATTGTGCCACTACGTCTCAGATCAGCAGCTCGGATGATCTTTTCCATCATTAGGTTGAAAAAGTCGCACGATAAGGAATCACCTTGTCTGAAACCTCGTTTGGTAATAAATGGTGGGGAGAGGTCCTTCCCGATTTTAACTGCGCTGCTGGTGTTGCTCAGTGTCATCCTGCAAAGTCGTATTAGTTTTGCAGGAATACCAAATTCAGACATGGTGGAGTACAGGTGCTTCCTAATTGGGCTGTCGAAGGCGGCTTTGTAGTCGACAAAAAGATGGTGGGTGTCGACTTGTTTTTCTTGTGTCTTCTCCAAGATTTGTCGTAGCGTGAAAATCTGGTCGATGGTGGACTTTCCAGGTCTGAAGCCACACTGATAAGGTCCTATCAGTTCGTTTACAATGGGCTTCAATCTTTCACATAAAACGCTCGACAGGACCTTATATGCGATATTAAGAAGGCTTATCCCACGGTAATTAGCACAGATAGTGGGATCGCCTTTCTTGTGGATTGCGCAGAGCACACTGAGATTCCAATCGTTCGGAATGCATTCTTCCGACCATATTCTGCATAGAAGCTCGTGAATGCATTTAAGTAGAGCTTCGCCTCCGTTCTTAAACAGCTCAGCAGGTAAGCCATCAGCTCCCGCGGCTTTGTTATTTTTAAGCCGAGCTATAGCTGTCAGAACTTCATCAAAGTCGGGCAGCGGAACCTCGACGCTGTCATCCGCAATTGGGGTTTCCGGAATATCATCTCTATTGGCGGGATTGTTGTCAGCGTCGCCATTTAGAAGTTTAGAGAAGTGTTCCCTCCATAACGTCAGTGTACTCTGGACATCTGTCACTAGATTACCGTTTTCATCCTTGCAGGAAGAGGCCCCGGTTTTAAAACCATCGGCAAGGCGTCTTATTTTTTCGAAAAATTTTCGGGCCTCATTCCTGTCACCATACATCTCAATCTTCTCCTGCTCGCGCTTTTCTGCCTCTCTTTTTTTCCGCCTGAAAATATGTCTCTCTTCCCTCCTCTTTTCTTTGTATCGCTCCTTAGCAGCGCGCGTTACAACCGACTGCAGGGTGGCTTTGTAGGCGCCGTCTTTCTCTGCAGTGGCGTCGCGCTTCTCCTGGTCGTACCACTGGTTTCGGCGAGGGCGTTGGTAGCCAATCACCTCTTCAGCAGCCGCACGCATGGAGTTGGAAATGTGTGTCCACTGCGCGCATATATCATCGATTGGAGGAGTGCTTTGAAGCAGGAGTGAGAGTCGAGTGGCGAAAGCATCGGCTGTCTGTTTCGATTGCAGCTTGTCGACGTCTAGCTTTCTCTGTGTAGGGTTGCGTGTATTCTTAGCTGCGCACAGACGTGTACGGATCTTGGCTGCAACAAAATAGTGATCCGAGTCAATGTTTGCACCACGGATCGTGCGTACATCCAATACACTGGAAGAGTGCCTTCCGTCGATCAAAACGTGATCAATTTGATTTTTTGTTTTTTGATCAGGGGACATCCAGGTGGCTTTATGAATATTGAGATGCTTGAATCTAGTGCTACTTACGACCATGTTTCGTGCTGCGGCGAAGTCAATCAGCCACATTCCGTTATCGGAGGTGTTGCCGTGGAGGCTGAACTTTCCGACTGTTGGACCAAAAATATTTTCCTTGCCCACCTTAGCGTTGAAGTCACCAAGCACGATTTTAACGTCATGGCGGGGGCAGCGCTCGTAAGCATTTTCAAGGCGCTCGTAGAAAATTTCCTTGATCTCATCGTCCTTGTCTTCTGTCGGAGCGTGCGCACATATTAGGCTTATATTGAAAAATCTAACCTTGATGCGGATTATGGCAAGTCGTTCGTTCACAGGTGTGAATCGCAGGACGTGGGGCCGTAGTCTCTTGCCAACTACAAATCCGCATCCAAACTCGTGCTTCTCTGCATGGCCGCTGTAGTAGATATCACAGGGTGCATGCCGAATGCAACCCTGTCCCTTCCATCGCATTTCTTGGATAGCAGTGATATCAGCTTTGTATCTTTCCAAGACATCAGTCAGTTGGATAGAGGCACCTTCCCAATTAAGGGTTCGGACATTCCAGGTGCATATCCGTAAATCATTATCAGTTTTTCGTTTGCGGTAGTCGTCATCAGATTTGGGGATCAGTTTTCTTCTATTCTTTTGTGTTTTCATTGAAATGGGTTTTTACGGGTGGGCTTCAAACCCGACGCACAACCTATTTTAAGCCTAGGGAGGCCCGCCGCTCAGATTAGCCGCCAAACTAACGGTTGTCAGTTTTGACGTTGCCCAGGAAACACCACGTGGAGGTTTGAGTCGACTTGAGGCGATTTCACAAAGATTATGCTGGCCTCGCCAGGTTGAGACAGTCAGACATGTTGCATTGATCCATCGCCCCCAGTTTCCCAATGATGAAGAAAAGAAATCAATTTTTGACATTTGTAGGAATTATAATGATTTATTCTATTTTAAAGGAGACCATCTTACAGTTACAGATACAGCTGACCATGAAATTGTTACAGAAGAAAATAAACCTCCTTTATTTGTAAGACCGTATAGACTTCCTGAAAGTCAACGACAAGAAATTCACAAACAAGTTAATGAAATGTTGGAAGACAATATTATTCGATCAAGTTCAAGTCCATGGAACTCACCTTTTTTATTAGTTCCGAAAAAAGCAGACTCTGACGGCCAAAAACGCTGGAGAGTCGTATTAGATTTTCGCAAGTTAAAGGATTTAACAGTTGGAGATGCATACCCCTTACCTAATATTACAGATATATTAGACCAATTAGGAAAAGCTAAATACTTCAGCACACTAGATTTAGCTAAAGGTTTTCATCAAATTCCTGTAAAGGAATCTGATAAATGCAAAACTGCATTCAGTACACCATTCGGACACTACGAATATAACCGAATGCCATTTGGGTTGAAAAACGCCCCTGCAACGTTTAAAAGACTCATGAATAACGTACTCATGGGGTTGCAAGGCTTCGAATGTTTCGTTTATGTCGACGACATCGTAGTTTACGGTTATGATTTAACAGATCATAATAAAAAATTAACAAAAATATTTACAGATTGCGTCTACACAACCTAAAGCTACAACCTGATAAGTGCAATTTTTTAAAACAAGTACTTACCTATTTGGGGCACATCATTTCAGAGGACGGTATAAAACCAGATCCGGAAAAGATTAAAGTAGTCAAAACATATCCAACACCAAAAAATGCGAAAGGCATTAAGTCATTTTTAGGATTTGCTGGCTATTATAGAAGATATATAGAAAAATTTTCAAGCATATCGAAACCTCTTACAAAACTGCTAAAAAAATATGTAAAATTTAATTGGGACGCATTTTGCGACGAAGCTTTTTCAAAATTAAAAAATAACCTAACTAACCCTCCAATATTATCATACCCTGATTTTGATGAAGAATTCATAGTTACGACAGATGCAAGTGACGTGGGACTTGGGGCTGTTCTCACCCAAGGTATAATTGGTAAAGACAAACCAATATGTTTCGCAAGTAGAACGCTAAATGATGCTGAAACACGCTACAGCACCACGGAAAAAGAATTATTAGCTATTGTTTTTGCTGTAAAACAATTCCGACCTTACGTCTATGGTAAAAAGTTCACGATCTACACTGATCACAAACCACTCGAATGGCTAATGAAGCTTAAAGATCCAATGTCTAGATTAGCAAGATGGAGAATATTATTATCAGAATATGAATATACAATAAAGTATAAAGCAGGCAGAGTTAACACAAATGCGGATGCACTTAGTCGCATTGAAAATGAAAATAAAGTCTTAGTTATGACCCGTCAAATGAAGAATAATAAAGAAAAATATGAAAATACGCAGACAATTATAGAAGAGCCTGAAAGCAAAAGGACCAATGAAAAATGTCAAATATTAGAAAATAAAGAGGCAATTTATTCAAATAAAGAAGCGAAATTAAAAATATTAATATTACCAATAATAAAATCACTCGAAGAAAAAATTATAGTAAAGAGAATACCAGAATTTATAAAGCCAATAATAGGAGAAATAGAAACATATCCTCTTACAGAAAAAGAAAATTTAGTTACAACCACATTACCAATACCTTTCAGAAGCATAAAAGACCAACAAATGGCAAGAAAAACATTATTGAAAATAAAAAATAGTCACAATAACAAAACCATGCAATCAATTGCCATATCACTGCCCAGCTTCAACATACAATTAAAGGAAACTTTTAAAATATTACTTACCGAAATCTTTGGAGACAATACAATATTTTTGCATACAAATCAAAGAAGAACTTTGGAAAATCCTGAAGAAATAAGCAAAATATTAGCAGAATATCATGAATCGCCATTTGGAGGACATCAAGGAGTAACCAGAACATTGAAGAGATTGAAAATAAATTATTACTGGCCTACGATGAAGACAGATGTTCAAACCCATATAAAAAAATGTGAATCATGTCAAAAAAATAAGCTAAATAAATCTCCAAAAATGCCAATGAAAATTACAACTACAAGCTCAGCACCTTTTAAAGGAGTAGCATTGGACATAGTCGGTCCGCTTCCAATTAGCTATAAAAATAATAAATACATTTTAACATTCCAGGATGATTTAACTAAATTCACCGAAGCTATACCTTTGGAAAATGCAGAAGCGACAACAGTTGCCAGGGCTTTTGTAGAGCAAATACTTTGCAGAGTCGGTTTTCCAGAATCACTATTAACCGATCAAGGCACAAATTTTCTCAGCGAATTATTTAAAGAAGTATGCAAATTGTTAAAAATTAAAAAATTACAAACTACTCCATATCATCCACAAACCAACGGAGCACTTGAACGTAGCCACCGTACTTTAGCTGAATATCTTCGGCATTATGTAAATAATGACCCCCTCACTTGGGACGATTGGATCCCATACGCTATATTTGTTTTTAATAATACACCACATAGTAGCACTAATTTCAGCCCCCACGAATTACTTTGTGGATATCTTGCCAAAATTCCTTCTAATTTGCAAAAAGATCCAACTTTAAATTATAATTACGAAAATTACGCCAATGAACTGAAAGCACGACTACAGCATGGATTTAAAATTGCAAGACACACGTTAAAAACTAAAAAGGAAAAATCAAAAGAATATTATGATAAAGGTTCCAAAGCGAAAATTTTCAACGTTGCACAATGGGTTTTTTTCCGTTTATTTTGGCATAAACTCTAATTTTAAAGCTATTAAATTGAAATTTGGTTTGTATACATTTTTTATGCTCCCAGGATGACCTACCAAGTTTCATATGATTGGGGGCACTATTTCATATAGCTGCCATATAGCCGATCTGGCCGATTTGCCCCAACTTTTTTGTTTATAGGGCTATTGAATTGAAATTTTGTTTGTACACATTTTTTATGCTCCCAAGATGACCTACCAAGTTTCATATGATTGGGGGCACTATTTCATATAGCTGCCATATAGCCGATCTGGCCGATTTGCCCCAACTTTTTTGTTTATAGGGCTATTGAATTGAAATTTTGTTTGTACACATTTTTTATGCTCTTAAGATGACCAAGAAACCAGTTTCATAAGAATAAAATATTTATTACAATATAAAGTACATACAAATTATATCATTATTATTTCATATTACGTATGTAGATTGAGTTTGTATGTTGGAGATTTATTTTGATTCTGGGAACAAAAAAAAATTCATTAGCTATGTCAAAAAAGTGGGTATACTTCTCACCATTCCACGTTGTTGAAATGTTCTCTTCATATTCTTCTTCTAATACTATATCATCAAGATCAAAAATGTCCTGATCATCATCATCTTCATCTGAAGAGCAGTGAGAGGGTTCGCCACCTTCAGCTACATCTATAAATTCCATGCTTGGTGTTTGTAAAAGACCGATGACTTCTTATGGTAAGCTTTTCTTGTTGTTTCGATTTTTACGTTCCTTCCAACACAGGCTAGACAATAAGGGATCAGAAGAATCCATGGCTCTGTTGAAAACATCTGTAATATTGTCTAGGCGACTGCATTTTCTGGCATGGCATCTTCTGTCGCTCTTATATAGCTTGTTCCTTGCCTCCGATGCAGTTTCCCCTAGGCAACCAACTGGGAGTACGCAGCAATCCATTATTTGATATCCATGTACTAATACCTTGTGCACAGTAGGGGACATTGGATACCAGAAATATTTTTCCATGTACATTGTGAATGTGTCAGCGCAAAAGTCTTTAAACTTGTCTGAATTCATGGCATACTCGCAAGATATCGCAATTAAAATTATGTGAAAACGACGAATTATTTCGTAATCAATTCCTGATATAGATGATAGTACTATTGAATTCGAAAATGCTCTTCTGGCCGTATTTCCATCATTAGTATTGCCACTGCCGTTTGCATTAGGTTTATCTACATTAAGGCCCATTTCTTCCCAAAATTTTTCTTGTAGAAGCTGTTTGCGTGAAGCCATTTGGACTTTATCAATACCTTTAGCATGCCACTTTTTGAAATCAAGCCTATAGGAGACTCTTAATATAAACTCGAAGAAGCGGATCCATGCATGAAGAGGACTTATTCCGTATTGTAGTCTGCTTGTTTTAATACTGAAAATCTTCGAGTTAAAGTCCTTTGTTTTTAGTAACTGTGTCGGTTTTGCCCCACAGATTGGACAAGATTGGCAGGAGTTTGTTCCAGTTAAAATATTTAGTACTTTGCCATCTATAAGTGTCATATATCCTTCAAACTTCACAATTAATTTTTTCGTTTTGTGCGTATATAAATAATCTTGTAGGTGTAATATTTGACTATCCAAATTATCTTTTTCGTTTAATATGAGGGATGTACTTTCCTTAACGAATTCGATTTTCAAAGGACGACAAAATCTAACAGACTGTGGAGTCTTATTCAGCCAAATAACTCGATGACGTTCATCTATAACTTTCAGTGGAATAACCGTAGTTACGAAAAGTGAATTATCAAGGCCAGAATTGTGATTCGATTGAAACCGCTGTTTGTATAAACTGTGGCCTGTAGAGCCATCAAATTAGTAACTAAAAATAAGTTTACAATTTGTTGCATCTGAAAGTAGTTCAAACACCTCGTCTTGCATTGTAAGAATTCGGTGAGCAGTATGGTGTAATAAGTTTTGTAATGAAATTTCTGCCTTGGTTTCAGAATAAAGGATTTCGACAGGTCTACATTTTAATTTCGATTCAACGACTTCAGAATAAGGAGGATAAATATCACATCCCTGTTTCTTGGTGTGATGCTTCATGTTTATGTACTGTTGTTTTGTAAATCTATTTTCTATTAAAATGCTAATGCGTTATCCGCAAAAACAGGTGTTGGATTAACAGCAAGAAGTTTGTTCCTTACTTCGGCTATATTTCGACTACTGCCTGCTTTATTCAAAACAAAGGCCATGTCTCTGTCGTTGGATTTTTTGGCTGAAAACGTAGCAGCATGAACTAGCAACGGCGTTGCATGTTTATTTTGTGAAGCAACTTCAGAGGCTAATTTTCTTTTTAGCCTAGGTCCAGCATCTTCATAATTTAATTTTGGGCGACCTATTTTGTTTGGGGAAACATACTGCTCATCCATTACTATAATTATACTTTTGCTAAGCCATTTTGAATGTTTAGTTTTAAATCGCTGTAATTTACGGTTGCACTTTGGCAAATGCTTTTTTATATAATTAACAAAATCTTTAAGTTGTTTTGATATCAAACGCATTTGGTCTTCATCTAAACTGATATTATTGATATTCTGTAACACATATTTCACAAGTGCATCTTCTGAGCGATTGTTGCTACTCCAAATTTCAATAAGCGCTGCATGGGGAAACACATATTTATCTACAAAAACACGTGTTGGCACAAAATTACTCATTAATTAACACACTTTTGTTAATAACTTGGCATTTATACATTTTGCAATGCTTTGCCATTCACAAGTTACACTCCACGGAACACAACTACAATTGATAGATTTGATATAAAATTATAGATAAACAAAACATTTCACAATATTACAACAACAGACAATTATGACAAAAAGGGCATCTCGTCTTAATTTTACAAACCTGCACTAATGTTTTCCATAATTACACTTTTCAATTTTTTTTTACTTTTTCAAAGCACAAGCACTCGAACTTAGCTGATGTTTACCGCCAGTTGTACCAAAACAAAGTGACTTTCAAACAGCTGACTTTAAAAGCGCGCCAACAAAAAAGGGTTGCCACCCGCATTGATATTAAATGTTTTTTTTCTAATATGGGTATCTAGATTTAGGAAATCAGTTAAATTTCAAAATATGAAACCAAAAAAAAAATTGACTTTATGCCAAAAAATCTTAATTTTTACCCATAGTGCGTTGGAGAAAACGTGTTAATTAAAAATCAAACAAGAAAAAATAAATTTTCATCACTATGGGAAGGACCATACGAAATAATAAAAATAATTTCACCAGAAAATACAGCAATAAAAATTCGGAACAAAATTAAAGTCTTACACAGTAATAATCTTAAACCATTTTCTGATTATTGTAAAATATCACATACACATAAAACACAACATTACTATCACAATACTTCTGTTATAATTTATTTAAGGATCGTTTTGTTTTTTTTACAGCGGCAGAGTTTGCCTTCGCTATAGACTGCAGTGTTTGCCGACTTGAACTATGTCCAAGGCAAACAGAGACGTTTAAAATAAACTGAACAAGGCAGAGATCTGCCAGCTTGTGTGGTTAATTAAAGTCTGATTTATTGTTGGCCACCTCGGCTCTTTTATAACATTTTTACAAAACTTACTTAGTTGTCTTAATCTATGGTCATACTTCTCTAGTTAATTAATATAATTATAACCTATGTTGCGTTTCGTTCTTGCATATTGAATTTGAATCATCGAAAGGATTCAAATTACATATTTTTGGTTTGACGAATGATAATTTGGCACGGTCAACAATATTGAGTGAGTAATAAAATATTCGCATGCACTGAGTGCAGCACACGCCGATAATGCAGTGCTAACTTATTAGTCACTCAATATGTTGCTGTTTATAACAACGAAACTTAGGGTCGGCAGTGTGTATACTGAGAGCACACTACACCCTCATCCTTAAGAGAAAAATTAGGTGTTACAATAATTTTTCTTAAACGCGTCATCTATTCTCGATATATATGTAATAAAATAGTATTAAAATATGATAAAAATATATATGATATATTGTAATATAATATTTTTTTGGTTTCAATGTATTTGACTAAATATCTTGCTAAAGTATTAAATTATTGCCTTATATGGTTTTAGTTGGTTATTGTGTACTTTCTTATGTACTCCATTATAATCTATTACAGTATTAATTCCTAATCTATCTAATATTCTAAATGGGCCCTTATACGGTAATTGTTGTTTATTTCTATCTTCTATTTTAAGTAAAACTAAATCTCCTATTCCTGCTCTTAGTGTATTTGTGTAGTCTAAATTCTTATTAGTACGCTTTTGTTTAGCTCATATGAGCATTTCTTTTGCCTTATTTAGAGCAAAATTCAACTTAGTACGCATCTCGCTCAGGTAACTTTCGAAATCATAGAACTTTGTTTGTGAATTGTAAATGTCATTTGGTAATGACGCTAGTTTTCCGTATACTAATTCATGTGGTGTGTATCCTGTGTCTATGTGTGGGGTCGTGTTGTACGTAAATGTGAAGTCTGGGATCCACTTGTCCTATTCGTGGTCAGTAACTGTTGTCAACAAAAATTCGTTTAGCACCCCGTGGTTTCTTTCGAGAGAGCCTATTGTCTGGTGATGGTATGGTGTCGAAAATATTTGTTCGATCTTCAAAAGCTTGCATATTTTGCGCATTAGTTCATTTTTGAATTCAGTGCCGTTGTCTGATTTCAACACCTGAAAGTGGCCATATTTTAGAATTACTTGCTCAACCAATGTTCTTGCAACAGTGTCTGCGTCTTTTGTCGACATTGGGTGTGCAATTACAAATTTTGTCAGTTCGCATGTCAGTTGATTAGTTTGAATTTCGTAAGGTCATCTTGTACTCTTTTTGGTGGGTCATAAATTAGTATTTTTAATTGGGGGCTTTGAGGATTCTTTCCTTTTTGAATATTTTGTTGTATCTTTGTATAACCTTCTTTAAACTCTTTATTTGTATACAATTTGAATATTTTATCATTGTTGGCTAGCGCTAGTTCTTCAATATTCTCATTTTTCATTTTAGATATCAGTTTCTTCAAAATCGAATCTAGATTCGTTGAATTATCGCTGTATCCCTGTATCGCTGTATCGCTAATCGCTACGTGCACTATATTACTTTCAATATGTATTTTATTTTCATTATTTTTGGCCGTATAAAATTTTAAATTTTTCATATTCTTGACGTCACTAATGGATGTACAATCCCATATCAGAAGTTGATCAGACTTCTGGGTATTGTCACCATCTACAAAGATTTTTTCATTGCTATTATCATTTGCCTCATTATTTTTAATGGCTTCTTTATTTGCCATGCCTCTTGTAATAATTAACGATCTTTTTATCTTGTCATCGTTTTCTTGTGGTATCATTTCTTTTAAAGTTTCAGAGTCTAGTTGGATTCTTGAGAGTGCGTCTGCGTTAGTGTTCATGCTACCTTTTTTGTATATTATGTCATAGTCACAGTCACAAAGCTCTAGTCGAATCCTAGACATTTTTGAGGAAGGGTTTTTGTGAGTGAATATGTTTTTTGCTATTATAATTTAAAATGTCGTATTTGTCTAAAGAATCAGTTTCCAACTCAATACCATTTAATATTACTTCGTCATTTGTTGTATTTAAAATTTTTAAGTTTGTCATGCCGTTTTTCGGAGCTATTGAATTACTGAGAAAAATACCTTCTTGTATCTCTTCATTAAAAATCACCTTATCTTCGGTTAGTTGTAATCTGATCGGTTGAATAATTTCTGTTCTTGGTGGCACTTTTATTATAAGTGTGTTATGTGATTTCGAGTGCATTGGTAATATTATATGTGACTCATTAATTAAAATTGAAATAATGAATGCTTCATAGTCAATTTTGCAAAGAAACTTATTCAGAAAATCTCTGCCTAATATACCATCGGTTTCGATTGGAAATTCTGAATTTACCAATTGAAACTCATGTTCGCAAGATTCCTCTCCAAAATTAAGTTTTAGATTTATGCTACCTAATGAAAAAATTTGTTCTTTTGTAATACCAGCTAACTTGCATTTTTCGTCTGGGTTATAAAAATCGTCATTCAGTTTTTTACTAAGCTTGCATAAAGAAATGTCAGCACCTGTGTCAATGAGAAAAGTCATTATGTTGTTCTTGTATTTTATTTTTATAAAATTAGAATTTTTATCCGAAATTTTAAAAATCTTTACTTTTGGCTGTCTGGAAAAACCGTGTCTTCCGAGCCTTGGTAGTTTCCCTCATTATGTATTATGCGTATGTTTCTGTTTGTTTGGTTATTTGTGTATCTGTTGCCATTATAGTTGCTGTTGTTGTTTTGATTTCTGTTTTGGTTGCTGTTTCTGTCTTGGTTAGAACGATTACTGTTGTTACGGTTTCTATTGACGTTGTTGTTGTGGTTCAAATTTCTGTCATAGTAATCGTTTTGATTGTAATTTTGGTTGAAATTATTGTTATACCTTCTGGGTTCATTGTGCCTATTGTTTGAATGGAATGAATTGAAATTTCGTTGTGTGCTTAAATTCTGTCTCCTATTACTGCGGTTATTGACATTGTTTCGATGTTGGTTAAATGACCGCTGAAAGTGCATGATTGCATTTGGCGAAGTCATTGACTCATTTTCTAGTTCGAGTGCTAATTCTGTTGCTTCTAATAAATCTTTTGGTCGCGCCGCGTAAATGGTTGTTATTAAGTTTTCATTCAGTCCTTTTTAAATGCATCGAGTGCAATTTTGTTATTGCATTTTATTATGACGTTTTTCTCGGCTTCTGTCGCTTGCGTTCCTAAACTTTCAACTCCTAGTCTGTTTAAACCTTCTATTATATTTAGTAATTGTTCTTTGTAGGTGTTTATTCGTAAGTTCCGTTGTTGTAAATTGTTAAGTCTAGTCTGTAGTTGAGCTATGGTTGTGTTGTCTTTGTATCTAGCTTTCAACTGTTGTTTTAAAATTTCAAAACTTGATGGCTTCAAATAGCTACCCAATGAGGTGCGCACATTAGCTGTTAATTTTGCATGGTAAACATACTGTAAAAAATCTAGTTTACCTTCACTATTTAATGTTTTATTTACTAATTCAGCTGTAATGAGAAAACTATCTAACTCATTAAAGTTGCCTGAAAACGTCGGCAATGCCTTTGAGGCAGTTTCTAAACTAAAGGATGCCATTATTGGTGTGTGTTCTGTATCAGATTTTTTTCTTCTTCTTCTTCTTCTTCTTCTTCTTCTTCTTGTTCTTCTTCTAATTTATTATGGTCTTCAGCTGTTTTAAGTTGTTCTAAAATTATTTTTTGGGAATTTAAATGAATGTTACTGAACTCTAATTTTAAAGCTACTAATTCTTTGCTATCTTTATTTTGAATTGCTAATAAGTCAAATTTTTCTTTTAAATTTTCTAGCTGTTGCTGTTTGGATATTAATGTAGCTCTTGTGTAGCCTCTGGCATAACTTTTTCTTATATTTTTATAAATTCTTTCTACCTCTTTAATTATTTTTTCCATTTGTGGTGTATTTTATAATGTAACTATAACTATAAAAACAAGACATATTATTTCAATAATGTTAATTGGTTTTGTTGCTGTTACTGCTGCTGTTGTTGTTGTTGTTAGCGTTCATCATCACTATCTCTTCTTGCACCATCTCTGCGTCTTCTGTTTGCGAGTTGACTACCGCTCCTGATGTTGCCAAAATAGTGCCCACGAAAGGAACGTACATTTATTTTATTTTTTTGTGTTGAGCTACTTGCGGATATTGTCAATTTCTGCCCATATCGCAGTTGAGAAGTCCCAGCTTGGTTGTTGTTCTTTTCGAGTGATGCAAAAGGTGCGCCAGGCGTTTGCGAAGTTTAACTTTTAAGCCACCGCGCTTTTTTTGTATTTTCGGTATGTCCACTTTTGGGTATGCTGTCAGCTTTTCTTCGGTTCGTTGGAGTTGGCGTTTTCGGTACTCCTCTATCGTCAGTGCCTTTGGACCGATGCGTAGTGGCACATAGACTGGAACAGGTATTTTCGGTGCTATTGTTGTCGGCTGCGGGATGTACTCGTCCATCAATAAAGTTTCGATGCACCAAAAAATGTATTTTACAGGACTCCAAGTCGGAGTGGCAGGATCGCCATGTTATAATTTATTTAAGGATCATTTTGTTTTTTTTATAGCGGCAGAGTTTGCCTTCGCTATAGACTGCAGTGTTTGCCGACTTGAACTATGTCCAAGGCAAACAGAGACGTTTCAAATAAACTGAACAAGGCAGAGATCTGCCAGCTTGTGTGGTTAATTAAAGTCTGATTTATTGTTGGCCATCTCGGCTCTTTTATAACATTTTTACAAAACTTACTTAGAAGTCTTAATCTATGGTCATACTTCTCTAGTTAATTAATATAATTATAACCTATGTTGCGTTTCGTTCTTGCATATTGAATTTGAATCATCGAAAGGATTCAAATTACATATTTTTGGTTTGACGAATGATAATTTGGCACGGTCAACAATATTGAGTGAGTAATAAAATATTCGTATGCACTGAGTGCAGCACACGCCGATAATGCAGTGCTAACTTATTAGTCACTCAATATGTTGCTGTTTATAACAACGAAACTTAGGGTCGGCAGTGTGTATACTGAGAGCACACTACACTTCAAACACACAAACAAAAAAAAGAAGATCGGTTTTGTTTCCTTCGCTAGCATTTTCAGATTACTGGCAGATTAGGTTTTAGCCAATTTTCCTAGGTCGTTCGTCAAATTGACATTCCATAATAAAAAAAAAACTTTTTTAGCAAATTACATGGGTTGCCGTTATCCGGGCCGAAAAAAATATATCGAAAAGTATATCGAAAAAAAAGATAACAATAAAGATTTTTTTTTTTTGAAAAAGAACAAAATTTTTTTTTGCAAAAGCTTTCAAACAACAAATATAAAAATCAAATCGAACTTAAAAATACAAAAACTAAAAGATATCTATATTTGAGCAATTGTCTCAAAAATGCATAATACACATAAAAAAAAATATATTATAGGCACATGCACACATAAATATACAAAAAAAAAATGGAACCAAAAATTTAATAGTCTAGTGCTATAACATATTGTATAACTACTCTACTTTAGTTAACAAAAACAAAATTATATATATTAGAAAATAGTCATAAAATATTCAAATTATATAAAAAAAATATTATTAACTAAAACTCATTACTTATACTTCGGTAACAAAAAAAAAAAAATTATAATATATTTTTAATGCTATATCCCTTACTGATTTTTGTATTTTAAAAAAAACACATATTATTAATTATATAACCTCACACAAAAAGAAAAAATTATATATATATATAGACATAATGTACAAAAAAGACATATATTAATTATTAATTTTTCTATTACAATTACTATTACTATATATTTAACTAATCGAAATAAGTTAATTAATTGCGAAAAAAAATGTATATAAATTTAAGCTTTACAGAGTAATGTAAAGCTATGTCAGTTTCTGAACATCGACCCGACCTGCAGAAAATTTTTGTCTCTTCAAGGAAAAAATTTTCTTTTATAAGGGGGGAGGGATATTGTATCCCACAACATTCGCCTGTACACTTTGTACACCCCGACCTCACACGATGTTCCTAAAAACACTTAACTAAAAACCAATAAAAAACATAATACTTTTCATAATTAGAATGCGGTACAAAAAATCTGTTTAATCTATACGTCACCGTATAGCAGATTTCTTAGTACAAGCGCATAAATAACAAACAACCTTTTGTTTATTATTATGAACGAACGAGCGAGACCCAATTTGAGTACGGTGACTCAAATTGCCGGCGTTCATGAAAATAAAAAGACTGACCTAATTTAAGCGCACACGCTTAAATTACCAAACAAACAAAACCAATGCTTTGTTTTTAGTTGTCAAGTGTCAAGTGTCAAGTGTTGTACCGCTAAGGGGAAAGTAAAATGACAATATGTAAATTTACTTTTACATATTGAGTAGGCACTTTTTTTAATTATGTATTGGTAAATAATTTCCACTTATTGGAAATTATAGGAATGTCGGGAAACTAAGAACATTATTGGAAAGTAAAAACTTTCTTTATAAACCCCTGGTTCGACCAGAAACTGGCAGAGCTAATTTGAACGAGTCTTACAAAGGTCGCAACCTCGCCTAGACAGAAACACTTAAATAAAGAAAACTAGCTTAAACGCTATCAAAAAAACAAATAACTTAATCGTTTTATTGCTCCCGTCTTTGGTCTCTCTTCTCCTTGCGGAAAGCACGGAGACCTCGGACGTTAAATACAACATCTAGAAACGCCCCGAGTGCGTATTCCTTGTGGTGGAGGGCTTTTTCTATGGTTACTACTAGGGAATGTAGTGCCGTTTCAACCGATTTCCCTTTCGTGTATGCGTGCTGGTTGGTTGATAACTGGATTGAATTGTTTCTTAGGTGCAAGTCAATCAGTTTCTCCAGCGTTTTGAGTACAAAGGAGGTCAGACTTATTGGCCTGAAGTCTCTCGGACATGGATGGCTGCTCTTACCTGCCTTCGGTAAGAATACAACCCTCGCTGTCCTCCAAGCCACAGGTACATAGTTTAGCCTGATGCATCCATTAAATATATTCTTCAGCCATGGGACGACTCACGATTCAGACGTTTGCAACATGGCAGGAATTATACCGTCTGGTCCCGGAGATTTGTATCCCGAGAACGAGTTTATAGCCCATACGATTCCGTCCGACGTTATTAATTCGTGTGGAACCTGTAGCGGGGTTGTCCTGTGCCCTCGTATTGTAGCAGTGCTTGGAGCTTCGGTACAGCCAGGAAAATGCGCCTTTAAAAGCACCTCGAGGGATTCCTGACTGCTCTCCGTCCACTGGCCATTGTCTTTGCGTAGATGGCTCTGAATGGAGTGTTGCTTTGAGAGTAGCTTCCTGAGCCTTGCTGTGTCCGCAGTTTTTTCTATGTTTGAGCAGAAGTTCTTCCACGAGTGTCTTTTTTCTCTGCGTACGTTTGTTTTAAAAAGTTTGAGCCTACATTTGTATTCCCCCCAAATTTCCTCTTGGTCAGCTATTTTAGCTAGTTTAAAGAATTCTTTTAGGTCGCGTCTTTGCTCTGTAAGATTCGGACTCCACCATGGTGGTCTGATCTTACGCTTTGTTCGCGTTGGCTTACAAGAGGCATGATAGGCCTTGAGAAGATGGGCCGAGAGAATCTTGAGGGATCTTTTAATACCCTCTTCCGTATTAATTTGTTTAGTAGCTGGTAATTTGGTCTGAATGATGCTTCTGAAGTGGTTCCAGTTAGTGTTTCTGGGGCTTCTAAAGATCTTTTGAGCTGGAGTGTAGTTAAAGGTTTGTCCTGCCGATTTACTGCTTTATAAAAATTTTCATGCTAATCGGAAAAACTTTTGTTATTTTCACTCTCTCAGACTTTAATTATATCTTTCAAAATATTTTTTATTCAGATAGCATTTTTATTTTATAATTACACCAAACTATATTATTACATTAAAATTCAATATTGCAGATATAAAAATAAAATACAGGGAGCACTATTGAATAAAAAATAATCCTTATAAAATAAAATAAATATTTTTTTTATATTTGACTAGTATTCCCCGGCATATGAACTAAATTATCAAATTTTAAATAAAGCATTTTTGTTGTTTTGTAAGCGGTAAAAAGGGGTGCGGCAAAATTATTTTCCTTAAACCATTTCGACTCAAAACAAATCGACTGCCAAAATTTCAGCTTAATTTAGCTTAAGCTTGGCGCACTTTGCTTCACTCCACTCTGATCCCCTGAAAAGTGAGTTTAACTAAAGTGGGACAGGCCCATTTTTAGTGCACTTGCTGAGAGTAATCATCCTGAGAAACAATTTCATATTTTGTGTCCATAAAGTATCTGATATATGTTCGGTGCCTGAGTCGGTAAATGTCCCACCTCTGCACCGAAAGCAGTGCTAGTTCTGGAACACCTTGGGCAGGCACAATGTACGAACGAAGACCGATTCGGGCACTTGTCAGTATATTGTGTCCGAATATAGTCGCTCGTTTTTTCACACTTTATTGACATAATACAGACTTACTACGGTACCATTTCAGGTACCTTTTAAGATACTTGTTGGGTATCTTTCGGGTACATTATAGTTAAGACACAGGCCAGTTTCGATACATATAAGCTACTTAATTGACACAATATACATTTTTTTTCTCGGGTAATTTTTTCTTAATATCAATGTATGATTAAGTTTTTTTCATAAACTTCGCAGTTTTTCGTTACTACTCGTAGTTTTTAAAAATAAAATTAAGTCCGATACTCTGGACTTTTGTGCCTGAGTAGTTCGGTACGGACACAAATTGTTTCTCGGTATATGAACTAAATTACAAAATGTTTGTCTAATGCGACCCAAACATTTTAAATAAAACATTTTCATTGGTTTGTGGGCGGTAAAAGAGAGGAGTGGAAACCAATTTTTAGTACAGTTGCTGACAGTAACCATACAAACTAAGCCAAAATTTAAGCTCAATCGACCCAGTAGTCAATTTTAATGATTTCTCAAAAACTGGGTGTGGCTATTTGGCGATAACGCCCATTTTTAGTACAGTTGCCAAAAGTAGTCATACAAACTTAAGTAACAAATGTTAGTCTTATACGCCCAAAACTGCTTGAAATAAAACATTTTCACTGATTTTTGGCCGGAAAAAGGGGGCGTGGAAACAAATTTTTCGAACAGTTGGTGACAGTAACCATACAAACCAAATTACCAAATTTAAGTCTTATACGACCAAAACCGTATTAAATAAAGCATTTTCATTGGATTGTGGGCGGTAAAAGGGGGCGTGGACACACATTTTTTGTAAAATTACCGACAATAACCATACAAACTAAATTAGCAAATTTAAGCCTAATACGATAAAACACGTACGAAATATAGCATTTTTATTGATTTGTGGGCGGTAGAAAGGGGCGTGGAAACCCATTTTTAATATAGTTGTCGACAGTAACCATACAAACTAAATTACTAAATTTTAGCCTTATACGACCCATACCGTGTGAAATATAGCATTTTAATTGATTTGTGGGCGGTAAAAGGGGTGTGGCAAAACATTTTTGTTTTCTTAGACCATTTCCTATCTATAACAAATCGACTGTCCAAATTTCAGATCAATTGGTTTAGTAGTTTTGGAGTCTATAGGCTTCACACAGACAGACAGACAGACAGTGTTTTGCTTTTTATATATATAGATATTTTGTTTGATTCGTCTTGAAGTCTCTTTTAATGCCTGCATTTGAGATCTTGCTACAAGGAAAACAGAAAACATAGCAAGCAAAGTGCAGTTTATTTTCTGCTCCCGATTCGGTTCGTCCGTACATCCGGTTCATCATTAATGCGCATTATTTTCGGCTTTTATCATTTCATTATATTTTAAATTATGGATATTAATATAAAAAAACAGAGTAACACATAAACAAAAATATAAATTAAACTTATTTAAATAATTAATATACACTTAAAATACGTATACATAGAATTTGTATTTACATAAATTTCATTGAATTCCATTTACATTGTTTTTACTGTTTGCGTCATTAATAATTGAATTATATTCTAAAAAGATACTATAGGCGTATGGTAGCTGAAATAAGAAACAAACAATTTTTGGACGATGCAGTCCCAGCCATGATAAAATTATTATTAGGTAGCCTTGACATCTACTTATTTTCTCACGAGCTGCGACCATCGAATTTCACACAAAAGAAAACAATATAAAGTGCGTGTGCCACACTCATTGGCAGCTTTCAGTGGAGTCAATAGTTGGCAACTGTTTTTTTTTTTTTAAATTTGAGTGAAAAACCTTTGCAATTATATGATCCATTCACAACAGGTGACTCCTCTGAATGCGGCCAATGTGTGTGACACACGTTCGTTATTTTGTTTTCTTTTGTTTGACTTTCGATGGTTGAAACACAAAATGTCACTCCTACCTATTATTTATTATACCATGGTCCCAGTCAGAGAATATGCTGGCGACATTTATAAAACTACAAATGTTTTTATGTTGGTCATGAAACTCAAACACACGCTCTTGGATATTGGCTGCCAGGAGCTTTTTTCGTTTGACATGATTTGGACAGAATTGTAGGTATTGTCGAAAAGGAATCAAAACAAACACAGAATATAAGGGGTATAGGCCTGTAGCCAGGGGGCATTGCCTCCCCCTACTAGAACCGTTTGCCCCCCCTGGCCAAATCAGACAATGAAAAACTTTAAATGAATAATTAATATGCATTTTGTTGATATATTTTTTTATTGCTTTAAAATTATTTTAGTTTAAAATAACAAAAAATATACACATTCACCTTATTCATGACTTGAATATGTATATGAAATTTGTTTAACAAAATAAATTCAAATTTCTACTGGGTCGCCAACATTTGCTACCAAAAAATAAGATTTGAGTTTTAATAATTTTTAACCCGCATCCATAAGAACTTTCAAGAAATGAAAAGCACGTTGTGCACCAATTTAATGCAGATACAAAAAGAATATATAATTCATTGAAATGTTTTTAAATTTTACATTTTTTTATGCATGATGAATGTTTAATTTTAAAATTAGAAAAAACTGCAAATCTTAGTTCTAGCAAAAATTTAAAGAAGCAAAAGATTTAAATCAGTGTTTGGCAAATACGAGCGCACACACACAAACGTAATGCATGCTTGTGTTCGTTTACTGAGAGATAGACTTAACGCTGCTAAGCTTTACACATCAGCTATACAGTATTTCTCTGCTACGCCGCATCGTTAGTGTGCTTTTCCGATCATGTCTGTGTGAAAAAACGATTTGTGCCGAGCACGCGTGCCTATGGCGTGCCAAACACTGATTTAAATCAAAACATGCATATTTGTTCTTAATATATACATCTGAATAAAAAATTTGCATCAATTTGATGTAGGATGCAGTATTTTTAGATTCTGACCTGAATTTACAGAATGTTGACTTCTTTTGAGCTAAGAAAAGAACAGAAAAAATGCAACATTTTTTCATTTAATATTGACTGCACTATTGTTTTGAATTCCGATGTATTTACGATTGAGGTTATGTATAGTGCCGACTGCGTGGAATTTTTAAAAAATACTCATCGAGCTGTTAAATTTTATTAAAAGTAACCACTTAAATCAAAATTGTTTTGGATTAAATTTAAAAAAATTTTCAAAATAGAAACATTTTGCTTCTCACAAGTGTCACAGCATATAATATTACTGTCAAAATTATTTTTTTTTGTTTTTATGTTGGTATTACTAGAGAGCAGAATGCAGAACCACCAAATTTTACAGGTCAGAAAATTCTGCATTTGTTATACTTTTGCGGTCAGAATTTTCGAGAAAAGAACACGATTTATTTTGAGGTCAACATTTTTTTTTTAAAAAGAACAGAAAAAATGCAGAACTCTTGAAGAGGTCAGAAAAAATGCAGAATTTTTTCCAGAAAGGTATGCGCTATTATACATATGGTAGCCCATTTCGCTACTCTTTCTTATATTTCTAGCCACTTTAAATAAATCTTTTTTTTTTACCTTCATTTTATTACAAAGTCCTGCATTAGTTTTTATATTAGGGGTATTCACGGGTTGTTGCGAATTGCAAGAGTGTGAAAGTTCAAGATATTTTGCGCACTAACGCGTGAACATCAATATTGCAACTTATTATGCAATAAAATTGTCGAATGAACACTAAATATATTGCTACCTTATTACAAAATCATTAAAAGTTATTAAAATCTACGTACAAACACAATTTTTTAAAAGTTTTACCCAGGTGGCAACTACTTTCGAAAACAACTAAAACATGAATCATCTGTTTAGCATCACTGCTTGTGTGTTCTCGCAATTAGTTTGAGCAGTGCGTAATTCAAGAAGAGTTGCAAAATTGCTTTCAATGTGTTTGTTGTTGGAATAATGCGAAAGTTCGCGATCATGCATTTTTGCATCGTCGCAACTGCGTTTCGCATCAACCCGTGAATACCCCTATTATTTTTTATGTATTAATCTCATGTGTAAAAAGATCTACATATCCATGTAAATATTATAAAATTAACTGTTTTTTAATAAATATGTGTAATGTATTCATTTTACACGTTAAAAAATTGTTTTTTTTATTTAAATAAAAAAAATTGTCCCCTCCAAGATTCATGCCTGCCCCCTCTGTCTTCTTGGTCTGGCTACAGGCCTTAAGGGGTACTTTTTAAAGTCTTTCCGTATGCCTTGCTGAGCGCCTGATAGTCAAGATCCAAAAGCGTCATTTAAAAACCTACTCGCCGTCATGGCAGAATAACCAGGTAGAGCCGGCTCGCTTAGTACCCCCACGCGTTAAGGGCCAAATAGACTACACAGACTGTTTGCGCAAGCAAACAAGACTTTTTTCTCATCATAGCAACGACCATACACTACACAGACTTTGTCTACGCAGACTTGATTTTTTAGTTCAAATTATTTTGAATTTCTCTCTCTGCTTCCATTTTTACATATTTTCCTTCACGCACGTCTTCACTCTATAAAACTTTCGGGATTATGGCAAGTCGGTGTGATTTTTACTACACACTGTACAGAAGGTTTGCGCAAACACAACCAAAAATTCAAATATTGTAATTTTTGCGCAGACATCTGCACAAACCTAAAACAGCCAAATACACTGTCGAACAGTCTGCGCAAACAGTCTGTGTAGTCTATTTGGCCCTTTAACGAAGAGTAGAAAATGAAAAGGTTGAGTAGTTGTCAAAAAGTTTACGATGACGCAAATGTGCCTCAGAGCCTACGTGGACATTTTATTGACATGGCATTTAACGTGTGTATCTGAAATAAAAAAATTACGTTCCAATTTTTTTGATGCAACCCTCTCAATTAAGTCATAATTATCAACCTGTCATGAGTTCCCTATTATACCATGTACGCGTTAGAAGATAATCGGGTTCAAAGTTCACTGAAATCGGTCATTCGCCAATATCTCCGCTCCTCTATGTCGGACATAAAATCTGCTTAAAGCAAAATTGTAGATTACCTTCAATAAAGGCGCGTTTCTACAGACAATATTTTTTTATGGATATTGCAACCAAAACTGTTTACACGTTCGAAGTCATTTTGTATGCAAATGTCATCGGTTTGGTTTTGCGAAGCAGATGAAAGGCGAAAAACAAGAAAATAACAAAAGAGAATGCAAAATAAAAAAAAAATAAAAGAATAATAAAACGAAGCAGGCACTATTGAAAAAAAGTTGTTATGTGCAACTTGGAACCAAGACACCTTCGGCACATACGCTTCATCTGCTCCTGCCCCCGACTTTTGCTATTTTTTACTTTCGCAACTTCTGCGGCGTAAGACGTCCTTATCGAGCGAATCTTTGCTTTGGCATCTGGAGCAGTCATGCATATTGCCTTTTTTTTATACAGTGGAGAATGCACATTCCACATGCAACTGCGACTCTCGTATTTCTCCAGAAATTGTATGGTTCTGTCTCCACTCCACTTTTTGGCAACTGTAATCTAAAAAATTTAATTATATTCAATGTTTTTTTATAATTTATCTCATAAAAATTACTGAACAGAAATTGAACCGCTTGGAAAATCAGAACAACAATAGAGAGGAGACAGAAATAAACAAAACAAAGCGTCAAAAATTTTGATCAAGTTACCAAATTGCGCAAGAAAAGTTGGAAGTCAATCAACATTTTTTCGATTGCGTGCAATTTCACAAATGGCTTGCAATCGAGTGTTAACACTTTCATATTACGTGCAATGCCTATTTTGCGCAATAAAAATTGATTGTGGAAACGCACCTTAATGCCATCAACAGTTTTAACGTAAACCCCACAGTTCTTACGCTGAGACTTTACATACATATGTATAAATGTGTAAAGTAGAATTTTTTTAACTATAAGCCAATTTTTTTAACCTTAATTATAAGTAGGTTATTGGCGGAATTTTAATATTTATTTGTTATTTTCTCATTTCGAACATTTACCTCCAACCAAGTACATCGTATAATATATGTATAATATATATAATAAAGGCTAGCACAAGTGCATGTTTCAATTCAAAAAACTAATCGAACCAAAAAGCAATTCACGCCAAGTCATGCCAACGACCAAACCAAAACATACATGCCATTCCAACGATTTTTTAGCTCCAAATACACATTTAAAAAAAAATTAAAAAAGTCTATTTTAGCTAAAGGTAAAATGTTCCTTTTTTTTATATAAGAGTATAGATTATTAAAAAAAGTTAACCTTTGGTAAACGCAGGTCATCCGACTTCTTCCAGTTTTCGAATTATTAAGCTTCGCTTTTTTGTACTGTCTTCTCAGTCCGCGGAACTTGCTTTCAACCTTGATAAGAAATTAATTTTTAAATATTTAATTTGCAAATTTTTACTATAAGTATTAAATACCTGATTTTGGGAGAATCCATACCCCTCTTTTTTTAATGTCTCAGCAATTATTTTCCAAAGATGGTTTTTGCTTTTTAAGTTGATAGATTTACCAACTTTTTCCCATAGTTTCTTGACTTCATCAAGCATAAGGTTAGTCGCTGAATCAGTCCACAAGCTGGCACCAGTAATGTTTTCATCAGAGCATGCTTCAACTAGCGGAGTAAGAATGCTCTCATCAAGGCACGTCTCCTGGCTATTTATTTGGCCAACTATTGGGGTAAAAATGTCAACATCTGAACTGTTTTCCATGATGTGACCTGGTTCCATAATTGGCGCAAAAACAACCTCGAAGTGACCTTGTGTCTCCATTATTTGCCTTGCATAGTTTTGCACAAGCTCTGGATCTAAAATATATTGCAATTAAAATTTTTGCATAAAATCTTTAAAGATCAAACGCTTGCAATCTTTATTTTAGAAATTTGTTCTCTGTTGTTTACTTACCATTACGAATCCTTCCAAGAGTTCCTGGAGAACAGTTCACTTGCATTTTCTTTTGGCCTTCCATTTTTAACTATAAATTAAATATTTAAAGTAATTTTTTACCATGGTTAAGTAAATAATTATACAATAGCTTAAAACAACTTTACTTACTTCGCAATCAAATTGTGTTGCTTATCCCTGGTTGTCGTACCAGATGTGGCACCCGGCTCCGCTAGCTCATTGGTGTCAGGGAGGGTAATAAATTCGACCCAGCCACATCTGGTCGAGGGAGCACGATAACCGGAAAATCGAAAACCATTATCTACACCTAACGACCAAGACAGATGTTTTGTCTTGCAGCGCACCCACCCAACCGTAAGACCGACCAGTATTTCCAGCCTCCCAAACGAAATAAAAAACATGGCTTCGTTCACGACATTTTTTTTTTATATCCACCCTTCAGGAACCACCAAAATCAATATTTAGTACGCCATCAAATTTCCTTAATATATCTTCATTTAGAAATAATTTTATTCGTTAACATTTTCCAATATAACTTAACACATTAACACATTAATAGTAAAAATTACTGCTATTGAATTTCAAGAACTATAAAAAAATATATTCATTTAAGTCTATCAACCCGCTTCACCACAACCAAAACTTTTTAAATATATTGGTAGCAACGAATTTTTTTTTTTTGCCGTAACTTGAGAGAACTCTCTAAAGTGGAAGTAAACTTTCAATTGAAAAGCCTTTAATCGCGCTGCCGTAGTGAATCTGGGCTTAACATAATTATTTAAAAAAAATAAATTTAATTATCTTATTATTAAACTTAACCAACTGTTACCAACAAATTCAAATTACTTAATTATTTATCTTTGTTTTTGGCTCTTCTAAATATTTTTTTTTTTAGCTTTTCATCATTTCTTTGCAGATTTTTTGATTTCTTCTAATCTTGCTAATATCGTTACTTTTAATTCTATTTTCAGATTTTTGATTTCTTAAAAATTTTCTAATTTCTTACATTTGCTTTTCTTTCCAGATTTTTGGCGTTATTGAATTTTATATAAATTTTCTAATTTTGCTTACTTTTAAATCTTCCTTTCAGAATTTTGGCCCTTTTCGATTTTTTATAAATTTTCTTATTATTCTTATTTTTAATTTTATTTCCAGATTTTTGGTCTCCCATTTCCGAAGTTCGACAGAAATGACATATTTTAATAAAATATATATTTAAAAATATGGTAAAAAAATATGAAATATAATCCTTAATATACATGCGAAGAAAAGAACGCAAGGGATTTTTAATTTCAGGGATAAAGTTATGTGTTTTATCTAGCTACAATATCATTTCATCTTTCATTATAGCTTTCGACTTATCTGTTTCCGGTTCCCCTGGCATGTCCGGTCCGTATACAATTTCTGTCTCAGCAGTGTAATTTCGTCTCCTTTTGTTGTGTACCAATGTATCTTTCCTTCCTAATTTTAATTTTTGTAGAAAAAACTATAAGTCTAAGGATAACTAAACTTTGGAAAACTGACCTTGTCCCTTGCGTTTAAATTGTGTGTGTGTGTGTGTAGCTTTTTTGGTTAATTTTCCTTCCTTCTTCTCTTATGAATCGCGGATTGATCCGGCTACTATTATGTGTGATAGCTTCAAGTGAGGATTCTAGCTGGTTGAAGGGTGAATTTACAATCAAAAACTTTCACAATACCAAAACTTTCTAGTTACCACTTGCACTTTTATTTTATTTTTTTTTTCTTTTTACCGAACACTAATTTAAAATATTTTAAGACAAAGCATAAACTTTATCTACTGCTGCACTTGGTTTCGCTGCTGTGTTTCACTGCTGGATTGGTTGGTCAACTGAAATTCAAGCCTCAGCTCGGCTTTCGTTTGACCAACTTATTGTTTTTCTCATTACCCAAAGAAACTAACTCAACTAATACAATCTGGTATATACATTATGTTGTATACATTGGGGTCATTGACTATATTGGACTAATCACATTCTTATCCTGCACCCATCTACCTTCAATTTGTCTCCCTTACCCTAATGATTTTATTTCAGAAAATATGGTCGAGAATTGGAGCGGTATTTGGGTTCATTGGCCTAAACCTCCGTTTTGGCCATTGCTAAGGCCATAATTTCAGTGGTTTCAGTGTCTGAACTTGGCTTGACTACCAGCCGAACATAAAACCATAGGCAGTGACACAGCTCTATATATGTCACCACAAATACACACACTCACGTAAAGCAAATGCAGATCTTTAGTAAGGGCAAACACCTTTTCTTAAATGTCAGTCAACTATATATTTTTGAGGTCCACATTCCTGCGCATCTTAAACTGTTTTTACTAAGGTTTTATTTAAGGATGCCACCTACTAACACCAAATTTCATATTAGAGGTATTCACGAAAACACCACTGCCCACGTCCGGTACTGCCCTGACTCGTAAATAACAATCTCATGACTATAAGTATTGTGAGCACGCGCGCAACAATTGATTATTTAAAGTTGCGTTTTTAACGTTTGACTCGATTTTATACTTTAATAAAATTTACTTTACAAATGCTTTTTACGTTTGGCACAATTTTAAAAAACAAAACAAGGCTTAAAACAAATTTACTTAACAAACAAAATTACGATAATTTCAATTGGCGCTTTTTACGTTTGGCACGATTTTATAGCTTAAAACAAATTTACTTCACAAACAAAATGACGACAAATTCAATTGTCGCTATTTACGTTTGACTCGTATGCTGTCAGAATCAGCTGTTTTGTGCTCGAAACTTACTAGAAGCTGTTTCCGTACTTTTGCCAATATTCTCAAATTTAATTTTTACTCTCTCAGTTCGAGCTTACCAGAAGTTACACAAATCTTACACAGTGTAGAGTACGGAAACACACCTAATAAGTTAAACAACTGAAAATATCTGTCAAACTTGCCAGTTAAAGCAATTAGTTAAATAGTGGGTTAAATAACTTATTTATATGGCAAAAATACCAGTCGCATCTATGACCCTGTTCTCACTCGCCTTAAAAAAGGCAGAGTAATGGCGTTATTTTGACACTATGCATCTGTCAGGTGTTCTTACTACCGACTTTTTTAATCCCGCCTTATTTTGCATTCCGAGAACAGTCCATAAATGTGGTGTTAAATTTGGGAGAATTCATTACTTTGTAAGTCTTAAATTAAACAGCAACGCAAACAGAAAACCCAACCAATGCAAAACAAAATTTATTTGCGCTAAAACATAAGAGAACCACGAGGAAAATGAGGCACAATGAAACTTCAAAGTAACAGACGTCAAAATGAATCGCAAAATTTTTAAAATTTTTGAAAATGCTGCCTCACGTAACTTGTCACCTTCCCACTTCCCACCTTACCTGTAGACGTCAAAATTAATCCGATGTTCCGCCTAACGTAAGGCGCGTGAGAACAGGCTCTATCAGTGAAATGACTAAGTAATAAACTATTTGTTATACCAAGTACACCAGTTATATCTTCCATTTAAATGCCTGGTTAATTTCCTATTATTTTTTAACTACATGAACACATTATTTTTTTAAATTTTATTGAAAATTAAGATTAGTATCATACATTAAATAATATTGAAATTACTATAACATTATTCAATGCAATACAAATACATTAAAAATATTCCTTAAATAATTTCTGGTTTGTAAAAATTTGATTATCTTATCTTATAAGAATTTCTGATGTGTTGCTGATGTTGTGGTGGTAGATGAAAATTAATGGTTAGCGACGTGCCTCCACGTGTTTGTGGTCCACCAGTTGGTAGTGGGCCTCGATTGTCATTGCAGTTGAAACCACCACGGCCAATGCTTGCTCCACTACTGGAGACACGCTGCATGCTGTTCACGCTAGTGTTGATGTTGTTTCTCATCATGCCACCAGAGATTGATAATGAACATGAGACTAGACCTCCGCTGTTCATATTTTTGCGTTAGGAGTTACCCATGTTTTTGTTCATGTTACCCATAGACTGACGTGATGGCATATTGTTTGGTCTCATCCGAACTTTCTTTTCTTTTACTTTGAGTTTTTGTGCATCGGGTGAATTTTCAGGCAAATATTAGATCTGTATATAATGGAATAGAACAAAAAATAAAATAAATTTAAAAGTATTTTAAACTAATGGTTTTATCTAATTAATAACTAACTTAATATATACCCTTAGAAATACTAACAGAATTTAAAAACACTTACACAGCTGTCCAATCATGTTTTCATCAATTCAGGGTCCTCATACGTCATAAAGCCTTTAGTTCAATGGATTCCTAACGCCAGGTGGCAATTTATTGCCTGGTTTAGAATGAATTCTCAGCTCAAGTACGCAACCAAAACGGTGAAAAAGTGTTTTCAGTTCTTCTATGATAGTATGATAGGGTACATTTTCAAGAAACAATTGCTGGAAACAAAACAACAACAAATGAAACAAATAAAAAGATATTACTAAAGTATAAAGTCATTTGCTTCAGAGTCTCACCTTTATTTATTCTTATTGGGTTTGATCGTTGAGAAAATGGTCCACATTGATCTACTTGTGGTCCAATATTATAAATAATGCGCATCATCGAGTTTTCATTGCAATTGTGGTTGTAAAGACCTCTTTTATATTAATCAAGACTTGAAGTCAAGTTTCAGAGTTTGTAGGCAATTCGCCGGACATCGGAAGCTACAGAAGGGAAAAAGAAACTTGAAGCTGTACCGGCAATTTTTTGTGTTCCTTTTGTTATTTTCGCGTTGTTGACAGTGCTTTTTATTTTATTTTTCGCATATCAATGTGAGTTTGTTAGACTTCGATTGCAGTAAAATTTTTTTGCATTTAATTTAATTTAATTTAATTTTGCATTAAATTTTTAAGCAAAACCATATTGTTAACTTCTATCGTGCTAAGAAATTAAAATTCAGTTTGCAAATTTCTATAAACTATAATTCATTTGCTTGCAACCTATCTCGTTTTATTTTAAGAAAACAAGGAAGGAAGACAAGATTTGAATTCAAGTCTTGACCAATGTAAAATCTTTCGTCAAGTTCGTCAAAAAAACTTGACTTCAAGTCTTGATCAATGTAAAAGGGGTCAAACCGAAGAGACACGAGATTGTGGTGTTCGACTGAGAGAACGTCGCAGTGGAAATAGTTCAAGATTGTTGATACCCAGCATTTGTCGATGATTGTTGTTGTTGAAATTGCTGCTGTTGCTGCATAGCTCCATTAACAAATCCACTTGGAAACACTGTGTGTAATAGCAGCAAAAGTATTCGTGATAGGCATGCTAGCAGCTCCTGCTTGTTAGGCGAGAACTATCGGATTGGCTATGGCCACGGTGGTCAAACAGTTGTTGGCGAAGCATTTTGTAGCACCAAAGTTTGCTGCTGAATGCCAAAGTTAGCAGTAAGCAAAGCAAGTCGTCGTAATAATTCCATTTTATTGAGCCGTAAAGGTGACTGCTGGTGTAGCTTGAGCCTGCGGTTGTAGAGCTGCAGTCAATGGTATGCCAGTAGCACTCAGAGCAGCAGCTATCACCTGCACTTGACGACCACCAGCTTCGTCTATTTAACTAGAAAAGTGTTAAACTATAAATATTTTTACAGTATATATTTTATTTAATATATTTCACAATTAAAAGTACTTACGTTCGTTTGAAAATGTTCTAAATTGTGTGTACATCAAATTTATTTTTCTCATAACAAAGAACAAGACAAATGCAAGTAAAACCCAACGAAAATCATTTGTCTCTATCTACCATTCCAATAAGAGAAATTAGGGATGTACAACTGAATTAAACGTTTAATCAACGCTGCCTGTTAAATAATAGGTTTAATAACTAATAGTATTATGAACCGTCATTATAATAACAAAATACCATGCATATGTGTTAGTGAATACTAAAAAATTTTTGTAAATGTTTTAAAGTTTCGGTTAGGAGTGTCTTGCAGGGATGTCATTATCGAACTCAATGCGCTGACTTATTTGAATCATACCTAGCACTGTTGTGGCAAGCCACACTCAACAAGTTCGAACAACATGACATGGCTTGCCAATGAGTTGCTGTCGTTGTTCAAGCAATTCGTTTTACGCTAGCCTTTAATATTTAAAATAAGTACTGTTATCATAACAGTAATATTCGTTATAGTGAAAAATTTCTACTTTGCACTGTTTAGACATCAACAGTCTCATAGCGTGTTAACTGTTGCTTTACATTAGAAAATGTGAGACATTTTTGAAGAATTTCTGATTATCAATATTGTTATAATCAAATTTTATGTCCGACATAGAGGAGCGAATGACCGATTCGCGAATGACCGATTTCGGTGAACTTTGAATCCGAATATCTTCTAGCGCGTACATGGAATCACAGGGAAATCATGTGAAGTTATTAATTATGACTTAATTAAGAAGTTTGCATCAAAAAATTGGAAAGAACATTATTCGATTTCAGATAAAAAAAGTCAGTGAAAAAATATAGCAATGAAACACAAAAACCCTTGGGCAAAGTCAAAAGTTATGTCGTAGAAAAAAACCAAGAATGCAGAAACATTTTTTTTGACGAGGAGTTTTTAAACATATATGAAGCCGATGAAGATTTTTTGCTTCCATACATTTTGTTCCACTCTAATGTATTTACAAGTTAACACAATCACCCAGCAACCAGCAAATTGCTGAATAAACATCACGCAGAGGCAGCGTGATAGCTGCGCTTCATCAGCAAGTTGCATTTGTTTGTTGAAGGCATTGCTATCTGACATCAATAAATAAATGCAATTGGACACGAGGCGCTTGGTCATCAATTCTTATGTTCGTACGAGCTAGCTTGGCTTGCTTAAGAAAATTTTAGTTTAGTTAATTTTAGATTGTAAACCAGAGCGGTTTAGTTGCCACTAGAATAAGTTGTTTAAATAAATAAAAAGTGAATTAAATTACTGGCGCCCAACGGGTATATGGAACCAACTGCTATCATCAAGCAACAAAAACAACACAGAGATTCATAAACAGCTACGTCAACACCGACGGACACTGCAGCAACAAGGAAAAAGGCAACAACAATAAGAAACTGAAATTAACTCAAATATCAACTCAAATATTTGTGGAGAAATATCATCAAGCACACAGATTCATAAACAGCTACGTCAACACCGATGGACACTGCAAGAACAAAATAAGACAACAAATGTTATAATAATATCATGTTAATGGAGTGCTCTTGATATTTAAAAAATTTTTAAGTAAATAATTTCAATAATTTAAACCAATTAAAGTGAGATTTTTGCAATAAATAAAATTGAATACTAGAATAATTCCAATCTTTGTGTGGGCCACCGGAAAATTTAGTTGGTGAAATTTTGCTGTGAATAAAATTCTATTTGAAATTTTAATTTGGAAGGGTCACAGTGACCTTTGATGAGTAATAGCGAACTAGAAAATTTATTAAGGGATCTTCAGAATTCCCCAGTTGGTCAGAGTAGTAGCAAAAATCACGAAACGAAACAGAATTTAGAGATGGCATTAACGCCAGAGCATCTAAAGACATTGATAGAGAGTGCTGTTAATAGCGCACTTGCAATACAGGAAAGGTGTTTTGAACAGAAATTGGAAAATATTAGTAAAAACCTAAGGGATATAACGGTTAGTACACCGAAAGTAGAGCAATACAGAGAAGCAGAGATTACTGAAGGAGTGTTATGTAAAGAAACTTTAGATATAGTAAAATCTTTACCGGATTCCGAAGGTAGGTATGACACATATGTTTCTTGGAGAAAGGCTGCACACACTGCGTATAAAATTTATGAAAAGTATGAAGGAAGTTCCGTTCATTACCAAGCTCTTGGTATCATACGAAACAAAGTGACAGGTTCGGCTGACTCGGTACTGGCGTCCTTTGATACTCCTTTGAATTTTAGGGCTATAATGAATCGACTGGATTTCACGTACGCCGATAAGCGGCCAATATATCTAATAGAGCAGGAGTTATCAACACTACGACAGGGACAATTAACTCTTTTACAATATTACGACGAGGTAGAAAGAAAACTTACACTCCTTACGAATAAGACAATCATGTCATACGACAGTAATTTGTCTGCATCTCTTAACGAAAAATACAGAATGGATGCATTACGCGTATTTATATCTGGTTTAAAAAAATCGCTAAGCGATGTCCTTTTTTTTAGCCAGACCGAAAGATCTTCCCTCCGCTTTGGGCTTGGCTCAGGAGGTTGAATCTAATCACGAACGATACAATTTCGCTAACAATTATGCTAGGAGCATAGAGGACAAAGCTCAAAAAAATGAACAAAGGCAACCAGCTAGAGACAGAAGCGTGCCTGGGAATAACAATAGTGCCCCTCAAGTTAAAAACCCATATTTTTCTAAAAAACAAGGGCACTTTAGTGCAAATCAACGAAATCAGGAACAGGAGCCAATGGACGTTGATCAGTCATCACGTCTTAGGCAAACCACACAATATCAACCCAATCAGAGACAGATTCATAATAATCAGTGGCGAACACACCACCAGAATAGGGGACAAGAACAAGCAGTGAAAAGACCAAACAGTGGTACCGCAAGATTCACAGCACCAAAACAGCAAAGAATCAATTATTTAGCCCAAAGGGAGGTCCCACTTAACCAAGAGTCTTATCAGACTAACGCGGAAGCGGAGGTTGCGGATATCAACGATGAACTTATAGAATATGATCAGGTTAATTTTTTAGGCATAACTCCCTGCTTCCATACATAGAGAAAACGATTGCAGGGAGGGTAATCAAATTATTGATAGATACGGGAGCTTCAAAAAATTATGTTAAACCGTTACAGGAATTGAAACATGTGGGACTGGTAAACAAACCAATTTTAGTAAAGTCACTTCAAGGCTTTAATGGTATTAAACAAAAATGTTTTATGAATCTATTTAATACTAACACAACCCTCTTCATACTGCCCAATCTCTCCATGTTTGATGGAATAATAGGGCTAGACTTATTAACACAAGTATGTGCAACACTGGATTTTAAAAATAGAGAGTTAAGGACTATTACTGGGTCTGAAACCATAAAATTTTTGAATTGCGAAAATGTAAATTTGACAAACATAGAAGACATAGAAGTGCCTCAGGCAATATCAGGTGCATTTCGAGAAATGCTTGAGAATAGAATGGGTGTCTTTGCGGAGCCCGAAGAAGGACTACCTTTTAATACTAATATCGTTGCTAATATTCGCACAGAGAATGAGGAACCTATTTATTCAAAGCTATACCCATACCCAATGGGAGTAGCTGATTTTGTGAATACAGAAACTCGTAACTTATTAAAGTATGGTATAATAAGGCAATCTAGGTTACCGATGAACACGGAAATACTAAGAAACGACTTGTCATCGATTTTAGAAAATTAAACGCAAAGACAATTGCTGACGAGTATCCTATTCCGAATGTGAATGTTATATTGTCGAATATAGGGAAGGAAAGGTACTTTACAACATTAGACCTAAAATCAGGTTTCCATCAGATCCTGCTTGCAGAACGCGACAGAGAAAAGACTGCTTTTGCAGTGGGAAATGGAAAATATGAGTTCTGTAGGTTGCCTTTTGGTTTAAAAAATGCGCCAAGCATTTTTCAAAGGTCAATTGATGATGTTCTTAGGGAACAAATAGGAAAATCATGCTATGTTTACGTGGATGACGTAATTATTTTCTCTGAAACTATGAGATACCACGTCAAGCACATCGCTTGTGTTTTAGATAAATTGTTTGAGGGTCTCTCGTGAGAAGTCTAATTTCTTCAAGGAAAAAGTTGAATATTTGGGCTTTGTGGTGTCTAGGAATGGAATTGCGACAAGTCCTAGCAAGGTAGAAGCAATTCGAAACTATGAACAACCAAATACGCTCTTCAATGTCCGATCGTTTTTGGGTCTAGCAAGCTACTATAGATGCTATATCAAAGATTTCGCATCGATAGCAAGGCCGTTAACAGACATACTAAAGGGCGAAAATGGCAAAATTAGCGCTGGACAATCAAAGAAAATACCAGTGAATTTTGATGAAAAACAATGCCAAGCTTTCAATAAACTTAGTGAAATTCTGGCGTCAGAGGACATGATGCTACTCTACCCAGATTACACGAAGCCATTCGATTTAACGACTGACGCTTCTTCATGTGGTCTAGGGGTGGTCTTGTCCCAAGAAGGGAGACCAATAACTATGATTTCAAGAACCTTGAAAGGTAGGGAATTAAATTTTGCAACCAATGAGCGTGAGTTACTCGCCATAGTCTGTGCGTTAAAATGCCTTAGAAATTATCTTTATGGCGTAAAAAATTTAAATATTTTCACAGACCACCAGCCATTGACGTTTGCGGTTTCAGACCGAAATCCAAACGCCAAAATCAAGCGGTGGAAAGCTTTTATTGATGAGCATAATGCTCAAATTTTTTACAAGCCAGGGAAGGAGAATTACGTCGCTGATGCACTATCACCACAGAACATTCACGCTCTGGAAGAGGATACACAATCCGACATCGGTACAATACATAGTGAAATATTCTTGACCTACACTATCGAATCGACTGATAAGCCAGTCAACTGCTTTCAGAATCAGATAATAATAGAGGAAAGCACAGTTTCATCAACACGCACCTTTATTCTATTCGGAAAAAAGACTAGACATCTCATACTTTCTCTAGTAGAGAAATGCTAATAGAGAAAATACGCGACATAGTTAAAAAAGATGTAGTGAACGCAATTCATTGCGAACTCCCAATTTTGGCATTTGTTCAGCATGAATTAGTATAGGAGTTCCCATCAACATCATTCCGTCATGCAAAGAAAATGGTGATTGATGTTATTAATACGAACGAACAAATGGAGATTGTGGTTGCAGAGCACAACAGGGCCCACAAGGCCGCTCAAGAAAATACGAAGCAAATCCTAGAGGATTATTTTTTTCCGAAGATGACTCATTTAGCAAATGAGGTTGCCGCAAACTGTAAAATATGTCAAAGAGCAAAGTATGACCGTCACCCACAAAAACAGATAATTGGCAAAACACCCATCCCTTGAGATGTTGCATATTGACATCTTTTCTACAGACAAGAAATATTTCCTCACGTGTATTGACAAATTTTCTAAATTTGCAATTGTTCAGCCCATAGCCTCGAGAACTATATTAGACATAGAACCAACAATTCTTCAACTTTTAAATTTTTATCATCGCATCAAAACAATATTTTGCGATAATGAGCCCTCTCTTAACTCCGAGACAGTAAGATCACTTTTGTTCAATCATTCCAATATTCAAATTGCAAATGCACCACCACTTCATAGTACTTCGAATGGGCAGGTGGAGAGATTCTACAGCACCCTTTTGGAAATTGCTCGGTGCTTAAAACTTGATAAATGTATCAACGACACGGTAAAGTTGATACATCAGGCAACAATAGCTTACAACAAAAGCATTCAGTAGGTCACAAACAAGCGTCCAATAGACGTGATCCACTCATCTTCTCCGGAGTTGGAGGTGGAAATAAGAAATAAAGTTCATAAAGCACAGGAAACACAAATGCAAAGGCTTAACGAAGCAAGACAAGATAGAACCTTCCAGGTGGGGGAAAAGGTACTCGTTAAAACGAACAGAAGGTTAGGAAATAAACTCACACCTCTGTATATGGAGGAAACCGTAGAGGCTGACCTGGGGACAACGGTTCTTATAAAAGGGAGGGTGGTCCATAAGGACAATGTGAAGTAGTATAGTTCTTAATTATATTTTTCTTTTCGGAGGATTTTGATTGTGTTCCTTTTTGTTACGACATCGACGGCTAAATTAACAGACTATTCGAATTCGGATTGCATCCCGGTTACTGAAGCAGAAGTGATGATCTGGCAAGGTTTTGAATACTTAAGGCATACTACGAATCTCACAATGTACTCGGAATTCGTCAAAGAAACAGAAAAACTCAGGAACCATTTGCCCCAGTATCATATGAAAAAAATATTGGACGTTGACATAGGACATATAAAGAGGCTATTAAATGTAATAAACGTTCATCATAGGCACGCAAGGAGCATTAACTTTTTGGGTACTGCGTTGAAGGTTGTTGCAGGGACTCCAGATTTTAATGATTTTGAGAAATTGAAATTTGGACAGCAGGAGCTCATTGATTCATTAAATAGGCAGATCCTCATAAATACAAAAACACAGGAACAAATTAATAAACTGACAGACACAGTTAACCTTATCATCAAAAACACAAAAAATAAACAAATTGACACAGAGTATCTGTATGAAACCTTGCTTGCTAGAAATAGAATTTTAATATCGGAACTAGAGAGTTTGATGATATCGGTAACCCTCACAAAGGTTGGAATAGTAAATCCACAAATTTTAAATTCAAATAATGTAAAAAGCATTATCAATAAGCTCTTCACAAATATAACTATTACTGACCTAATGGAGGTTGCTAATGTCAAAGTTCTATTAGATAATAATTTTTTACATTTTTTAATTAAGTATCCCAAGCCAAGCTTAGCATGCAAAAAGGTTACCTTGTACCCCGTCCAACATAATTATACAGTTCTTCATTTCGCTGGAAATAACAATGTTGCAGACTGTGGAAACCGAGTATGGGCGATCGAAATTTGCAGTGTACCATTAACATCAACCTTTTGGAAAGAACTACCTGATCCAACGTGCGCACAACAACTCCATTCTGAAGGCATTGCTCACTGCAGTACTCGACCCAGTCACCTAGCTCCACTCATAATAATCGATGAAGGCTGTTATCATCATCAACGATCAAACGGTCACAGTGGAAACAAGTAACGACACGCAGCAGATAGTCACTGGAACGTTCTTACTCACCTTCGAAGATGAAGTCAGAATTAATGGATCGTTATACAAAAACCAGAGAAACATCATAAGAAAGTCTCCAGGCTCAGCAACATCTGCGTTACTCAACATTACCGATCATCAAGAGATATTGAGCCTACCGTATCTTAAGAGGTTGAATATCGAGAACTTGCGACACATTAACCAAATTGGAAAGAGTTTAATGATCAAACCGCTGCTAACTTGCTCCGATGTACCTAAAATTCTGATAATTTGTTTTATCTCTTTGAAATTGTATCAAAGGCGGAGGAGATCTCGCCAGCGGCACTCCATTCAAGCCATTATTGAAGGTTTGAAGAAGCCCGAAGACGTCCTTCGCTTAAGTGAGGGAGGAGTTAACACAGTCACCCAGCAACCAGCAAATTGCTGAATTAACATCACGCAGAGACAGCGTGATAGCTGCGCTTCATCAGCAATTGTTTGTTGAAGTCATTGCTATCTGACATCAATAAATAAATGCAATTGAACACGAGGCGCTTGATCATCAATTCTTATGTTCGTACGAACTAGCTTGGCTTGCTTAAGAAAATTGTTGTTTAGTTAATTTTAGATTGTAAACCAGAGCGGTTTAGTTGCCACTAGAATAAGTTCTTTAAATAAATAAAAAAATGAAATTACTTACATACATAAAAAGAAAGAAAAAAAAAACCAACGAACTTGGGAACCACCTCCTTTTTGATGTCGTTTATACGCTGGTCCCCTCGCCGATGCGGGCCCCTAGGCAGTTGCCTAAACTTCCTTATGGATAATACGGCCCTGCATAGAAGTTTATTCAAACAGGTGTTGAATCATATAAGGCTTAAACAGTGGGTTGGTCACAGCTGAATCACTCAAGACTACTGAAGAGCAAGTGTAGCGATTTCCGAAACAGGCTGTCTAGTCCGCTAAGTGATTGACTCTATACAGAGTTGTTGTTGCCTTCTTCAAACTTACTTGATCTAAAAAGCTCATAATTATTAAATTCATGTTAACTAACAACGTTTATAGCTTGCGGTAACGTTTACCGTATTTTCATTTCGAAGATAAGCTACAACAATAGTGTTGTGACTAATTAGTCACAAACGTTAATAATTAACTTGAAACAGTTATGATTGCAATGAACACTGATCTACCTCAATTGAAAGTGAGTAATCAGCATTCATTGCAATTCAAAAGTCAAGCTCATGGTTAATAAGCGACTAAATAGTTGAGTAAAGAATATGCGCATAAAGAAAGCCAGCTTGCTATTTTAGCTGCGCTTCTGTTAACATGACTTGACTACTGTTTTACAAAAATGCAGTCGTTGCATTTTTGGACTTTGGCTTATTAAGCGCGAGGTCAATATTTAAATTGATATTTTATTGTTGTAACCAACATGGTTATAAAATCTGAGCCAAAGTTCCCATGGCTGGGCGGTCGAGTATGAGTGTATGTATGTTTGTTTTAGAAGAGTAGCGACAGTATTAAAAATGTATGTGCATGCAAATAAGCATGAATAATTGTTTTGTTTATAATAATAAGAATACTATTTTGTGTATCTAAAATAATAACAATGAGATTGCCTAGATTAAGAATTTTACTTTAAGGTTGTTTATATTTTAAGGTTAAGTTATTGAGCCAAATAGAATCTCACCCAAGAATGGAAAATTGTAACTAAGTTAAGAAAATGAAGAAGAAGAAAGCGAGATCAGATTTGTTATAAATATCTGATCTCTGCAAATAAAGTGGGGAGTTGAAAAAATAAGATAGAGTGACGAGAGTGGCTCTAGAAATAAGAGTGAAGTATTAAATTAAAGGAAAAACTAAATAGAGACTTTTTATTCAAATCAAAAGGAACAGGGTGAAAAATGGACAATTTTGGTAAGTATTCTTTCGGTTTGGGAACCACTAAAAATCCCCATTAATTTTAACCTATCGCGGCAACCTCACGGCTGCCTATTGAATGGCATAAACCACCATGCCTCCCAAACAAAGAGGTGGTTAATATAACAAAAATTAGGGAGATTGTAGGACTTACGCGTATCCTCAGCGGAGGATACAACAAAATGGCGCAGCCGGTAGGATCCTTCTGTCCGCAGGGACAGCAAGGATGTTAGATCCTTATTGTTACAGGAACAATAAGGACAATTTTGGTTTGTTTAATTTTATAAAGTTTTAGAGAAGGACAATTTTTGTTAGATCCTTCTGTTACAGGAACAGCAGGTGTTAAAAAAATGGATATATAAAAAGGATCCTTGCTGTTATAGGAACAGTAAGGACATTGGTTCTTTTGCAAAGATTCAAAGTGATCGGTGAGACCTTGTTGTTACAGGAACAACAAGCATATTTTGGAAAGATTTTTTTTATTGAATTTGAATGTTTGATAGGTCTTTATTGTTACAGGAACAATAAAGAAAATTTTTGTTAGGACATTTAAAAAAAAAAATGTGTGTTTTTAATGTTTTAAATAATAAGAAATTATTTTGGGATTTTTATCTTTCTGCTGGAAATATATTATTGATGGCGGATTCATCTTTTAACACCTCTCGGAAAGAGGATGGCAGGAATATTTTTCTTTTGTATATAAAGGTTGAAGTTTCGTTTGAACCCTTTTTAGGAATTCAATTTTTGGTAAAAATTTTTTTTAGATAACACATATTGTCAACAACAACTTTTTGTATCCACTAAGTGACAATCATGAGGACTGTACTAGGAGAATTTTCGAAGACCATCCTGGCAAACCAAACCTGGAAGCAAATTTTATGGGAAAATAGAAAAGGAACTAAATCACCGTGGAAGATTTATCAACAGAGAAGATAACCAATCAGCTTCAAGGAAGTCTAAAGCGGCATGAATTTTAAAATTTGTTATAAAATATACAAAATAAAAAAAAGAATTTTTTATATACTTACTTACTTAGTTGGCGCTACAACCGTATGTCGGTCTTGGCCTCATCTAAGAATTTGCGCCAGCCATTTCTGTCTTTCGCTTGCTGGCGCCAGTTGGAAATTCCAAGCTTCGTCAGGTTGTCCTCTACTTGGTCTTTCCAACGAAGATGTGGTCGTCCTCTTCTGCGTTGACCGCCGCTGGGTACCGAATCGAATGTTTTCTTCACTGGAGCATCGTCTTTCATGCGCTGAACATGACCAAGCCAGCGAAGCCGCTCGATTTTAATGCGCTTGACTATGTCGATGTCAGCGTACAGCTCATACAGTTCATCATTCCACCGTATTCGGTACTCGCCATTGACGCAGATTGGTCCGTAGATCTTACGAAGAATCTTTCTCTCGAATGCTCCTAAAGTCTTTTCATCTAAACTGCTCAGCGTCCAGGTTTGTGATGCGTAAAGTAGGACGGGCATGATGAGCGATTTATAGAGCGTGATTTTCGTTCGTCGAGAGAGGGCTCTGCTTCTCAATTGCCTACTGAGCCCAAAGTAACACCTGTTGGCAAGAGTTATTCTTCGTTTGATCTCAATGCTGATGTCGTTGGTTGAATTAATGCTGGATCCCAGATAAACGAAGTTCTTCACAACCTCGAAGGAGGTATTGTCAACGGTAACGTGGGTTCCAAGACGCTGGGACTGTTTGTTTGTTGACACTAAGTATTTCGTCTTATCTGCATTCACTGACAGACCCATTCGACTTGACTCTCTTTCTAATCTGGAAAATGCTGCACTGACTTCGCGCGTATTATGGCCAATGATATCTATGTCATCAGCATACGCAAGCAGCATAACACTCTTGTAGAATATTGTGCCACTACGTCTCAGATCAGCAGCTCGGATGATCTTTTCCATCATTAGGTTGAAAAAGTCGCACGATAAGGAATCACCTTGTCTGAAACCTCGTTTGGTAATAAATGGTGGGGAGAGGTCCTTCCCGATTTTAACTGCGCTGCTGGTGTTGCTCAGTGTCATCCTGCAAAGTCGTATTAGTTTTGCAGGAATACCAAATTCAGACATGGTGGAGTACAGGTGCTTCCTTATTGGGCTGTCGAAGGCGGCTTTGTAGTCGACAAAAAGATGGTGGGTGTCGACTTGTTTTTCTTGAGTCTTCTCCAAAAATTTGTCGTAGCGTGAAAATCTGGTCGATGGTGGACTTTCCAGGTCTGAAGCCACACTGATAAGGTCCGATCAGTTCGTTTACAATGGGCTTCAATCTTTCACATAAAACGCTCGACAGGACCTTATATGCGATATTAAGAAGGCTTATCCCACGGTAATTGGCACAGATAGTGGGATCGCCTTTCTTGTGGATTGGGCAGAGCACACTGAGATTCCAATCGTTCGGAATGCATTCTTCCGACCATATTCTGCATAGAAGCTCGTGAATGCATTTAAGTAGAGCTTCGCCTCCGTTCTTAAACAGCTCAGCAGGTAAGCCATCAGCTCCCGCGGCTTTGTTATTTTTGAGCCGAGCTATAGCTGTCAGAACTTCATCATAGTCGGGCAGCGGAACCTCGACGCTGTCATCCGCAATTGGGGTTTCCGGAATATCATCTCTATTGGCGGGATTGTTGTCAGCGTCGCCATTTAGAAGCTTAGAGAAGTGTTCCCTCCATAACGTCAGTGTACTCTGGACATCTGTCACTAGATTACCGTTTTCATCCTTGCAGGAAGAGGCCCCGGTTTTAAAACCATCGGCAAGGCGTCTTATTTTTTCGAAAAATTTTCGGGCCTCATTCCTGTCACCATACATCTCAATCTTCTCCTGCTCGCGCTTTTCTGCCTCTCTTTTTTTCCGCCTGAAAATATGTCTCTCTTCCCTCCTCTTTTCTTTGTATCGCTCCTTAGCAGCGCGCGTTACAACCGACTGCAGGGTGGCTTTGTAGGCGCCGTCTTTCTCTGCAGTGGCGTCGCGACACTCCTGGTCGTACCACTGGTTTCGGCGAGGGCGTTGGTAGCCAATCACCTCTTCAGCAGCCGCACGCATGGAGTTGGAAATGTGTGTCCACTGCACGCATATATCATCGATTGGAGGAGTGCTTTGAAGCAGGAGTGAGAGTCGAGTGGCGAAAGCATCGGCTGTCTGTTTCGATTGCAGCTTGTCGACGTCTAGCTTTCTCTGTGTAGGGTTGCGTGTATTTTTAGCTGCGCACAGACGTGTACGGATCTTGGCTGCAACAAGATAGTGATCTGAGTCAATGTTTGCACCACGGATCGTGCGTACATCCAATACACTGGAAGAGTGCCTTCCGTCGATCAAAACGTGATCAATTTGATTTTTTGTTTTTTGATCAGGGGACATCCAGGTGGCTTTATGAATATTGCGATGCTTGAATCTAGTGCTACTTACGACCATGTTTCGTGCTGCGGCGAAGTCAATCAGCCTCATTCCGTTATCGGAGGTGTTGTCATGGAGGCTGAACTTTCCGACCGTTGGACCAAAAATATTTTCCTTGCCCACCTTAGCGTTGAAGTCACCAAGCACGATTTTTACGTCGTGGCGGGGGCAGCGCTCGTAAGCATTTTCAAGGCGCTCGTAGAAAATTTCCTTGATCTCATCGTCCTTGTCTTCTGTCGGAGCGTGCGCACATATTAGGCTTATATTGAAAAACCTAACCTTGATGCGGATTATGGCAAGTCGTTCGTTCACAGGTGTGAATCGCAGGACGTGGGGCCGTAGTCTCTTGCCAACTACAAATCCGCATCCAAACTCGTGCTTCTCTGCATGGCCGCTGTAGTAGATATCACAGGGTGCATGCCGAATGCAACCCTGTCCCTTCCATCGCATTTCTTGGATAGCAGTGATATCAGCTTTGTATCTTTCCAAGACATCAGTCAGTTGGATAGAGGCACCTTCCCAATTAAGGGTTCGGACATTACAGGTGCATATCCGTAAATCATTATCAGTTTTTCGTTTGCGGTAGTCGTCATCAGATTTGGGGATCAGTTTTCTTCTATTCTTTTGTGTTTTCATTGAAATGGGTTTTTACGGGTGGGCTTCAAACCCGACACACAACCTATTTTAAGCCTAGGGAGGCCCGCCGCTCAGATTAGCCGCCAAACTAACGGTTGTCAGTTTTGACGTTGCCCAGGAAACACCACGTGGAGGTTTGAGTCGACTTGAGGCGATTTCACAAAGATTATGCTGGCCTCGCCAGGTTGAGACAGTCAGACATGTTACATTGATCCATCGCCCCCAGTTTCCCAGTATTTTTTATATAATAAAGAATATTTGTATTACAAAAGTCAACTAATGTATGGTTTATATGTGGAAAAAACCTTAAATAAATGGGAATTAAACAAAAAATATAAAAATGTGTTTTGTAAGCTTTAAATTTGTATTTTTTCATGTACCTCATGGCAGGAGGAGAATTCGTATTTTCATTGAGTGTTTATTTTATTTATCACACGGAGTGCTAGAGTAAATTTGCAGGAAGCAAATTTAAGAAGATAGACCAGGATTAGATTGAAGAAACGGACTGGTTAAACGAACAAATGTGAATGTAAACGACATAGCGAAAACGGTGAATAATTTGGTGCCCTTGTTTTCGGGTACCGAGTCACCGGCAGAAGTATATAGGTTTATCCAGGGATGTGACCTGGCTGCGAAAGCAGTTAAGAAAGTAGATATCCCAATTTTCATAGAGTGCATAAAACTCCGGTTGCACGGGGACGCTTTCGAATTATGTAGGAGCCGACAATTTGACAAAGTAGAGGATATTTACATATTGATTAAGTCAAATTATCTGAGGGCAACTACATACGATTCAATGATTATTGCATTATCTAGGTGTGAACAAGAGCCCGGGGAAAAAATAATTACGTTTGCACGAAGGCTAGGTTCAATAGAAGCTAGAGGGAGAGACTGTATAGGGGAGGACAAATCACTCCTCAAACAATTAAATATCTCCGTAGTTACAGCATTTAAAGTCGGTATATTGGATCCTGAGATAAGGACAGTAGTGTTATCATTGTCAGGGAATGACCTATCAGAGTTGGTAAAAAGGGCTTCAGATTTAGAATATATGTTGAAGGACAAAAGCAGGAATGGGTCAGGGCGACATTCACAGCGTCAAACTTGCACGATACAAGAAAGTGACGAAGAACACAGATGGAATAGAAGAGTAAATCAGGGTTTAAGAATAAGAGATGTAACACTAGAAGATAGGTTCGAAGACGAAAAGCAGGACCAATATAAAATGAACATCAAGTGTTCATTCTGCAACAGACAAGGACACACAAGAGATGAGTGTCTTTCGAGAAAAAATTCTCCGTATTGCGAAACATGTCAGAAGTATGGTCATGAAAATTGTTGGATGAGTGCACCCTCATTCGCACCAAGGGGACAGCAGAAATATTTTAAACAATTTGCTAGTAGACAGCAGGAAAACAGGAACATATTTAACGATCGATTGAGGTTTAGGGCAAATAATTTTGGTAATGAACTGCAAGTGAGACAGCAACAGGTACACTGTATGTGGTGTGACAAGGTGGGTCATGTACAGGATGAGTGTTATAGGAGGAACAACTGGGAAAATCGGCAGGGAAACTTTCAGGGGCCCAGGCAAGGCCAATGAGCTGGGAACCCCGAAATAAGAGCGATATAAGGCCATCAAAGATAGTAACGGATAATTCTACGTCTAGAAAGATTGTGAATATCCGTACATCTAAGCCAATAGAAACGATAGTAACAGATAATTCTACATCTGAAGAGATTGTGAGTATATGTACATCCAAGCCAGTGGAAAGTTCAGTAACAGATCATTTAGTAGTAACAGAGAATTTGACACCCGAAAGGATTGTAAATTTCTGTACACTTCATTCAAGAAGGAATGTAGAAAACATAAGCCAAGAATCGAAGGAAACAGTTGAGTCGTTGCAGGCGACATCAAAAAAGGTTATAGAGACACTCGGGGAAATAAAAGAAAAATTCGATGTGGTATTCGAAAAATTAAATGGAAATATGAGAAATGAAAAATTCGGTGTGGTAGCAGGAAAGTTAAATGAAAATGTAAGAAAAGAAAAAGTCAATTCGATGTGGTATTCGAGAAATTAAATGAAAATATGATAGAAGAAAAATGCAATGTGGGATTAGAAAACTTAAATAAAAATATAACAAATGATGGTTGGCATAAAAATATGACGGTGTTGGAGAAGAAAAAGGTTGAATGTTTTGGAATCTCCAAAGTAAATGATGTGTTTATAGAAATTCCTTGCAAGAATACTATAAATGGTAGACTCGTTCTTCTTGTAGATTCCGGAACGGACACGAGGTTAGTTAAACAAAACACGTTAAGGAGTAGTTTGAAACGAAGAAATAAATTAAGTTCAAGTGGTTATAATGCAGAAGTGAAAATAAATGCTACAAAAATCCCCAAGTTAGTGGTTCATAAGCAAGAGATGGCACCAAGAGGTTATTTAGATGAAAATTTGGTAGACGTCACAAATATTTATAGAATATATAAAACGAAAAGAAAAAACTATTAGAGAAAATCTAGTAACATAAAATAAGGAAAGTACAGTAAAGCAGAAAGTAAGTAGTATAAGATACATATTAGGAGTAGAATTATTATAAATGAAACAATTAAAGAGCCAAGATATGGCAGGAGGAAAAATAAGAAACGGAGAAAACCTAAAGTTACAGGCAAATGTGTTGGCATCTTCAAAGTGAACAACGTTGACACAGAATTCCCTCGCAAGGATTAAATTCTAGTACAGCGCATTGTACTTGTAGATCCCAAAATAGTGCCACTTTATTTTAAATAATTCTGTAAATTTTGTTTTGGATTTAAAATAGTCATTAAAGTAATTAAATGTTATTAAAAAAAAAAGCAAATTAATTGAAAATAAAGAAATTTGAAAACGTCCAATGAAGACGCAATAAAACATAATAAGTAAAATGATACAGAAAGTAAAAAAAAAAAAATAATGAAAGAGACAAATTATTTTTACTTAAAGAAACAATGATAAAAGGAAAAATAATTGTACAAATGCCCCTATCACCGTCTGCGAATCGAATGCTTCACTCGAATCGAATCATTTGGCGAATTTTTCTTTTTGTGGTAACACTGTTTGCGAACCTACTTATTCGCCTCAGATACGGTGCTGCCAAAGCAGAAAACAATAAAATTCGCTTAGAAACGTCAAAACTCAAACCTCACATTTCAATTAAGCCGCGATAAATACAAATAAATAATAAAATATAATAAAATGTTAAGCAGCGCGGAGCTATTCTTTTGAGAAACTGAGGAAAAACAAACTTTATGCAGATTACGACGCAGTATTAGGGATAAATCCAATCCGCTAGAGATTCCTGACGACCTGTGGGTATTTTTATATGCCCGGTTGATCTTCATTGAAATATTTAAAATCTCTTAAAGGTTTTAATCATATTTTAGGCTTAACAAGGAAGCCTTTGTCTTTGTGTTGCAGAATATTGAAGACTCCATGCAGTCAATTCGAAGTTGTGCGATTCCTCCTATTTTGAAGCTAGCTAGTACTCTACGATTTTTTGCTGAGGGTCGTTGCCAAAAGAGCGTTGGAAACGATTTTGAATTGGGTCTTGCGCAATCAACGGTGTCCACAGTTTTAAGCGAAGTTGTCGGGATTATTGATACAATGCAATTTACTTACCTTTTTCTATTATTTTCCATTTTTATGTGCAAAATTAAAAGAAATCAAACGCATTCGCCGGCTTGTCACCAAATATTTTTATTCGTCTGTTTTTGACGCTTAAGTCGAACGACATCTGCGAAATTCGCGAACAGTGATACCGCGAAGTTTTTCATTCGCCTGTTTTTGACGTTGCAGTCGAATTAAATTAAAACATTCGCCGACGGTGATACCAATTTGGCGAATTCGACTTAATTTTTGTTCGATTCGCAGACGGTGATAGGGGCAAAAGACTTTACAAAGAATTTTAAAATTGGAACAGTAAATATCAGAACAAAAGAATAAAATAAATAAATAACAAAACTTAAAGGAAACTAAATTCTCACTACGGGAAAATATTAAGTAAAGTTATAAATTAAAGATATTGAATTGGAGAAATAAAAATGAAAAATTAATGTTTAAAAGAACAAACCAAAAGAAAAGCCTATATTGAAACTTCTTACTGTTTATTTATATGTAAATGCGCTTACGCATAAAAACATTGACAAGAAAAATTAAGATTTGCATAAAAGTATAAAAAAGAAAAATAAAAATAAATTTAAAGAGAATTAACGAAGCTAGAAAATTAAAAGGAATTGAAATCCTTGAAGTCGTATGTTGAGTTGATAACAAGGTAAATGTGAAGTAAAGTTAAGATAAAAACGATATCAATAATTAATAAATTTGATAACAGAAAAATGTATTAAGATATAGAGAAACAGAATACAAATGTTTACAAAATAAATAATACGTTAAGGGTCGAACTTATAAGTTATGGTCACTGAATATTTTAAAATTTGTTGAAAAAAAAACTTTGTAAAATGGAAATTAAGAATACAACATTTGAAGAATACGGCTATATCAAGTATCTTGTATGCATCGACATAGCAGAAACAAAAGGAGCGGAGGTTGAAGCAGGAGCATTCACGTGATATTCAAGTGAAGGAAGTAACGAAGACTTTAAATTATGTCTGAACCAGTAGAGGGAAGAAATCCGATAGTGAACGTTATTTGAAGTACAAGAAAGAGAATATGAGTTTGAAAGAATTACATGGAAGCAGTAAGGATTGGTTAAACTGATTGCAAAGTTTCTTGACGAACATTAAGACAACACAGCAAATTGAAGATGTGTAGAAAGCGCAGACATGGAAACGTTGCATCGCAAATAATAATTTCATAACTGGCCGCAGCTCATTCATTCATCAGATGATTTTCGCAGAAACAAAAGTGTGCAAATATGTTACATACTTCGGAATAGTTTGAAATTTTATTACTTTTAACATTTTTCTTAAATTTATGCTGGCAATTTTTCTTGTGGAGCATATGGCGAAGGAAGAGAATAATAGCCTTTACGATAACGTATTGGCCGCATCATCAACGAAATTAATTATAATGAAGTCTATAACACTACGAGGTTGTTCAACAATAGATTGGGTTAAATAGGATATTTTGTTTATACATCCGATATCAATAGAGTAGCTGAAAGATTTGTTAAACTTGACAGGCTATAACGCAAAAAGTTCGGAGCTTGTATATGAAAACAAAAAGTTAAAGGCTGTTTACACAACTTGGTACCTTGAAATTAGAAAAGACAACCATTGAGTCACCATCAGTAGCAGTAGCATCAGAAGCGGAACAAAGATAAAAGATACCTAGTGGAGCATAAGCAGACCGAATCAACGAGGACGAAATGTCACCGATGTATACAAGACATAGGGAACTAGTAAGATTTAATGGGTTTCAAATGAGATTTTACATTTAACAATTATTTAAGATATCAAAAGTAAAACGAAAACATAAACATTCACAAGAACTATACAGGACAAAATGTGTTTATAACAAATAAAAATTTAAGTTAGTCGAATTTGGAACTGATAATGTATTGTAATGTAATGTTATGTAATTTAATGTAATGTACAAAAGAACTGAATAAGAAAAAATTTGTTTATAGTCAGTTTCACAGAAGAAGAAAAAAAAAAGTAATTGAAAACGTTATATATTAAGCATACACATAGTCGATACGCAAAAAGCAAAGTCATCGAAAATTTCAACCTCTTCAAGGTAAAAATTTTCTTGGTCAAAGGGGGGAGGAATGTTGTGACTAATTAGTCACAAACGTTAATAATTAACTTAAAACAGTTATGATTACAATGAACACTGATCTACCTCAATTGAAAGTGAGTAATCAGCATTCATTGCAATTCAAAAGTCAAGCTCATGGTTAATAAGCGACTAAATAGTTGAGTAAAGAATATGCGCATAAAGAAAGCCAGCTTGCTATTTTAGCTGCGCTTCTGTTAACATGACTTGACTACTGTTTTACAAAAATGCAGTCGTTGCATTTTTGGACTTTGGCTTATTAAGCGCGAGGTCAATATTTAAATTGATATTTTATTGTTGTAACCAACATGGTTATGAAATCTGAGCCAAAGTTCCCATGGCTGGGCGGTCGAGTATGAGTGTATGTATGTTTGTTTTAGAAGAGTAGCGGCAGTATTAAAAATGTATGTGCATGCAAATAAGTATGAATAATTGTTTTGTTTATAAGAATAAGAATACTATTTTGTGTATCTAAAATAATAACAATGAGATTGCCTAGATTAAGAATTTTACTTTAAGGTTGTTTATATTTTAAGGTTAAGTTATTGAGCCAAATAGAATCTCACCCAAGAATGGAAAATTGTAACTAAGTTAAGAAAATGAAGAAGAAGAAAGCGAGATCAGATTTGTTATAAATATCTGATCTCTGCAAATAAAGTGGGGAGTTGAAAAAATAAGATAGAGTGACGAGAGTGGCTCTAAAAAATAAAGTGAAGTATTAAATTTAAGGAAAAACTAAATAGAGACTTTTTATTCAAATCAAAAGGAACAGGGTGAAAAATGGACAATTTTGGTAAGTATTCTTTCAGTTTGGGAACCACTAAAAATCCCCATTAATTTTAACCTATCGCGGCAACCTCACGGCTGCCTATTGAATGGCATAAACCACCATGCCTCCCAAACAAAGAGGTGGTTAATATAACAAAAATTAGGGAGATTGTAGGACTTACGCGTATCCTCAGCGGAGGATACAACAATAGCTAAGAGTTGCGGTAAATATTGGTTAAAAAAGTCAAAAATATGGCAGCATTAGCGTTTGAAAACTAAAATTTGCGAAAGTGTTGGAAGAAGAATAGTGAAAAGTCGATCAAAATTTAAAAAACTCAGATAAAACTGAAAGTCAATAGAAGCAAAAATAAGAAGTAGCCGGGCCACAGCAGAGCAATATAAGCTCATGCTTGACTTTTTTGGGGCACTGCATGGTCGGCATGAAGCCGCCAATAAGTGGGAAGAGCTGGCTGGCCATCTCAACAGTGTCGGGAGAGTTGAGAAGTCCACGTCCCAGTCGAAAGTGGTAAGTTGAATGGTATATAAGTATAATATCTTTTTTAAAATGTAATTTTTCCCATCTATGATGTGATCTGAAATACAGGACGTCGGTGAATGCGAGAGAGCTCAGGAAGTAAATGGCCTCTACTGGTGCAAAGCCTTTGTCCCTTTCTGAGCTCACTGAGTTAGAAAAACGGGTGGGCGTCCTTGGAACGGAATATGTGGATAGGAGCAGCACCTGCGCTGACAGCATTCCGGAGGGAGAGGTAGCTATATTACAATTTAAGAAGAGTTTTATTTATGGTTTCTTATTTTTGGTATAGCATTTGCAGATCGCGTTGGAGTCAGGTGAAACTGAATTTTTAATCTCCACTCCGACGGTGCCCAACATGCTTGATGTTGACGAAGAGGCAGATGTAATTGCTTTGGAGGCGGTGGTGAAAACACCAGCAAAAAAGAGGCGCACCGAAGCCAGCAGTAATCGGTCTACTCAGAGGAGAACTGCTCCAAAGCGAGCCGTTCTCGATGCCGCCAAGCAGTTTACTACTGTTGTAACGCAAAAAGCGAAATCGAAAAACGTTAGTGCACAGCTTTTTGTAGCGAGATAAGTCCTTGTGTTTTTTTTTATTCTTTAAGATGCAATCTGAAGCAGCGAAGGAGAATGCCGAAACGGTGACTCTGAAAGCGCGGGCGTGGGATCGCACAGCTTCCGACTTTGAGACATTAGCGCGGGCCTTGGTTCGCATAGCTTCCGCCTTTGAAATATTGACGCAAAGTATGACACCTTCATACCTTGACCTCACAAATGGTGACCCAAAAATTTTTTCACTGCTATTTTTTTTTTCAATTTATTACCTGCGTTTTTTTTCCAACAATTTGCTCTACTCCGGAGCAAACTTTTATATAAAAAATAAAAACAACATTACACCAGAAAGAAAAAAGTGTAGACTTTTTGAGCAAATTACATGTAGGATTTTACACCGGAGTAGAGCAAATTCTTGGAAAAACGCAGCTTTTATTTATTTAATTTAATTTTTAAATTAAAACAGAGTTCAACATGAAATTTTAAGACTGCTGTCCCTAGAGGATGTTAATTTTTGTTAATGCTAAGTTAAGCCAAATAAAAAATAAATTAATTTAATTTTGATTTGTTTTTTTTTATGCATTTTTTAAGTGAATAGGTTAATAATTGTTAAGCTCATAAAATCTATACATGGGCATTTCCAAATTAGCGTTACAGACGCTAAGAAGAGATTTAAAAACAAAATCATGAAAATGTCGAATTTAAAAAAAAAACTTTTTTAAATTTGCGTAGTAATTAAGTAGCACTATAGTAAGTAACACCAATGACAACAATCGAGCGTAAACGTTTAAGGATATAAGCAAAAATATGTGCTGGCGTTACAAAAAATGGAAGTGATTTTTGACTTGGATTACAATATTGCAAACTTTTTGAATTGGGCAAGACTTTTTGTTTACAACATTTTTTAGAAGGGCTTGAAATAACATAAGTTTATTTTCCAAACGATTAAATTTCAAAATCCCTGGTAATGTTTTATAAGGCTTTTTGACCTGGCGCACAGTGTTGCGTCTAGTGGACAAAAATCAAAAATTTTTTTCATCAAATCATACAAAATGGGTATCGTTGTAAAGGAAATACTCCAATTAAGAAGAATTTAAATTTTTAGTTCCATTAAATAATTTTAGGAGACGCTACACCTGTTTAAAGTCAATACAATTTCATAGTTTTTTTATGGCACAATTTTCGTTTCCGAGCACTTAGGCAAATTTTTTTTTTTGTTAACTCATTTTTCAAGATATTTTAATATTTTTCATTTTCATTTAAAGTTAATTTATAGTAAAAAATAAGGTTTTTGTTATTGGGAAGAAAAAAGTTAAATTGAATTTTTTCAAAAATTTCAAAAATTGATAAAACTATGGAAAAATAAAAAATTTTGTTAAATTTATTGGTCAGCTTCTTCCAAGTTCCGCTGAGATCACCTTTGAAACCAACAAACATTGTAAGTATGGTTTATTATCTTTTAGAATCTATAAAAAACTTTTCCGAATACGTCCGATTCTTTGAGTAATCGTATTTTTAAAAATGGTCCAAAATGCAATTTTTCATAATTTTTCGAAAAATTGTTATTGTTTTAACAGCAATACAAATGTAAACAAACATGTTTCTTATCTATTTTATTAAAAAATTATCTAAGTCTGTTTTTTTAGATGTTTTTTTTTAAATTATAGGACATTTTTTGAATAATATGTATTTTATTATATACAAGAAATATATCATACCGGGAAAAAAAAACTTAATTCATTTTAGAAATAAGCGAACAATTTTAAAAATTTGTACTCTACAAGTTAAAGAAGGGCTTTAAAGATCTTGCAATAATTATTGGGCACAAATTAACTAAAAAATAAAATATTCATATTTAATTAATTGTATTTTTCGGAAATATATATATTTTTTTTGCAAACATATATTAACGTAATAGTTTTTTAGGCAATTACTGGAAATTACGTAAATTTTTTTTTAAGTAGAGTACACCTATCATTACTATTGCCACCCACAATGCATTTACCGTTTTTAATTAAACATTTTACATAAAAGTTTAACGCGTGATTTGTAGTAAAAATGTCATATATTTTTAATAATTCCGATTTATTTAATAGTTGGATTAGTGCTGGACCACGAGAAAAAGTATCTTTCATCGTAGCTTTTGTTAAAGAAAAAATTGATGAAAGAGTATTTGATGAAAATCAAGTAAAACAAAAAGTACGCGTTTTTTGTCAAAAACTTCAAAGAAAGTGGATTGAGTGTGGTTACAAAAAAGAATATTTTTTAAAAAAAAAATTCGAATTGGCTAAATCTCAAAGCTATATTTAATATAAAAAGTTAAAATTAATCTATAATTTAGCAACCTAGCACAAGTCGCGGAAGGCCTCAAATGCAATTTCACTTGGCATCAGAAAAAACAAAAAAAAAAAGGAGAATAGCTGATATAGCTGGTGAATATTCTGCGGAAGAGTTAGATTTTGCTTCCCAATTTGCTAAAACAAATAGCAATCCTGAAAGTGAGCCTAGAAAAAAAAAATTTTGTCACCAATGGAGGCATTAACGCTGTATATGGATTTGGACCTTTCTGTAGAAAAGTACAATATTTTGCGAAAAACAGTGAACAAATTGCATGAAAATTGCTTTCCTAGTTATTATGCTATACAGAACTTAAAAAAAAACGTTAGTACCGCCAGTAATAGCTTCAGAAAATTCTGCTGAAGTTCCTTTAAAACCTTTAATGCGAAAGACAGCAGAAAGCGTTTTGAGTTTATGTAAACCTAATTTACTCCAAAACAAAGTTACACTTATCTGCAAGTGGGGTATGGATGGAAGTTCTGGCCATAGTCGGTATAAGCAGAGTTTTTCTTCAAGCGAGTTCAACGATGAGTTCTTATTTTTAATTGCTTTTGTTCCAATAAAGTGAGTAACCTTTGTATAATTTTATATAGTAAAAAAACATTTTTATTACTTTAGATTAATTGACTCAACATCCAGAAATGAAATTTGGGTCAATGAAAAATGCTCTTCCACTCTTTTCTGTAGACCTGTGAAATTTATCATGGCAAAAGAAAATAAAAATATTATTATTGGAGAAAATGCTGCTATGAAAAACCAGATAAATGAGTTAGAATGCGACATAATCGATCTTGATGGAAGACCTATTGAGGTCTCATACATAATGCATTGTACAATGATAGATGGTGCCATTGCAAATATTCTAACTGAAACCAATTCAACAAGTAGATGTTTTATGTGCAAAGCAAGTCCTATTGAAATGAATCGAATTGATTTGGTTAAAACTCCAAATATAAATCATTATGAGTATGGACTTTCAACACTACATTGTTGGATAAGGTTTTTTGAATGTTTACTGCATATAGCCTATCGATTGGCATTTAAAAACTGGCAAGTAAGAGCAGAACATAAAACGGTTTTTGCTGAAACTAAAACACGAATACAAAGAGAGTTTAGAGAGAGACTGGGCCTGCTAGTGGATTATGTAAAAACAGGTTATGGCACCACAAACGACGGAAATACGGCTAGGAAGTTTTTTTTAAACTATGAAGTATCTGCAGAAATCACAGGACTTAACAAAGATCTTATATACAACTTTGCATTAGTGTTAAGAATCCTCTCATGTGGCAAAATCATTAAAATCGATGAATTTAGTAAGCTGCTGAGAAAAACGAGGAACTTGTACATAGAGTGCTACAATTGGTATTATATGCCTTGCTCTGTACACAAAGTTTTAGTACATGGATGCGAAGTAGTAAAATGTTTCGATTTACCAATAGGTGACTAAACTTTTAATATTGTAGTTTGAAGTAATTCGATCAAAGATATATTTTTTCACAATAATTATTTTCGCAGGAAATTTATCTGAAGAAGCTTTAGAAGGAAGCCACAAAAATATTCGATATACTCGTCTTAATCACACGCGGAAGTGCTCAAGAGAAAATTCCAATACAGATCTTATGACCTATTTGGTAATCTCATCAGACCCTCTTTTATCTTCTCAAAGAAAAAGTAAATATAATAAAAAGATAATTGAGGAAGATTCTAACATCAATTTGTATATTTATAATGAAAATAAAGATGAAGATTAGCACTTTTTTAATTCAAATAATAAAGAAAATATTAAATAATTATTAGTAAAATTAATATTTGCATTTCATTATTCAAAGCGAATATCTTTCAAAAAGAAGAAAACGTCAATGTATTAAAAATATATAAGTTTTTCCAGCATAGTTTAGTACAAAAATACTCTTACAAAAATATTTATATCTTTTAAACTATATAACATATTTCAAAGAAATAATTTTTTTTGATAAATCATAAACCATATATTAAACCTAAATTAAAAAAATTGTAAATTTAAGAATTTTAAATATGGTAATAATTTTTTAAAAAACTAAAAATCTCAAAAATTGAAATTTATAACCTTAATTTAGACATGATGGAATTAATTTTTTCATCCAAATCGGACGACTCCTTCTATTTTTGTCTAACTTTTGTATGGGCTCGCAACACTGTGTGGCGTTACGTTACTTCAATTTACATTGCAGTTCAATTGGGTAATTAAGTAGTTAAGTAATTTCGTAATTAAAAAACAAATTTAATATATTGTCCTCTCCTTGCATCAACCATTTTTTCATTGACCCATTATCATAGTCAAAATAAAAGTCAACTTTAAATTTAGTATAAGCGTTTTTGACAGTTTTTAATATATGTTGTCAAAAAGATTGCACTAAATTTAGAGTCGACTTTTATTTTGACTATGATAATGGGCCATTATCTTTAGCCAATGCCTTCCATTTTTACTAAAAGAAAAAGTTTACGAAACATTTACTAAACACTTACGAAAAAGAAAAAATACATTTGTGAAACAGTGCAGACAATTTGATGGCAAAAGAATGTATTTTTAAATTGATTAAATTAATAAAATTAATATGTTTCTTTTAGATAATATCATCAAATAATACGTTTTTAATAAGTGGCATAATTGAAGAATACTGAAAACTCAAATTTAATTTCCTTTTTAATTATATGTATTATGACTTTCTAAGTCTAAATCCGAAAAATTCAGGCTGTAGTTTAGAAGTTATAGGGGTCCAAACTTGTAAAAATTGGCCTGAAAAACTTGTTAGGTGTTTTTCCAACAAAACTAATTATTATGGGTACCAAAAAAAGTAAAGGTTAAGCTTTTACCTATCCGAAAGGGTTCAAATTATCTTCATGCATTTATTTAATGGTTTAATGAGAACCGGTACGGGTTTATCAAAAAAATATGAGTAAAGTGTTTTAAGCTTTTAAAATCGTCCAGATGTCAATTTAATATTTCAGTCTGAATAATTGAAACACAAGTGCGTTAAAAGCGTTTAAAGTTTTTTTCAATAACGGGATAAAAATTTTAAAATTGTTCAAATAATTTCTGAAATATCATGGTAAAATGTTTTAATTAAGTTTCCCCGATCAAAATGAAATTTTATAAAGAGAAATAAAGTGACGTCATAAAAAAATCTTGCCAAATTCAAAATGTTTGCTAGTTTAAAGCAGTGTCGGGCAGCTTTGCACACTTGAGATTGTGTTTGTGCAGTAAAATATGTATTCATGATACAAAGAGCTACAGGTAAAGTATTCCCGGCGCAACAAACAAAATTTTCTGCGCACCTCGTCATCGGTGCTCGTCAAATGTGACACTTGATGAATACATTCAAAAGAAAATGTAGAAAAGTGACGAAGATAGCAAAATGAAAACGAACAAACAGTCAAAATTCTGTCAAGCACATCAAGCAACGTAGCCGATTTTTGTGTAAATCGGTAAAAAAGGGAAAAAGCACCCCTACAAAATATGCAAATTTTTCTTCACAAACAGAACTAAAAATATATTTACTTTATTTTGGACATGTGCTTTATATAACAATATTTATTTAATTTCAGTAAAACAAGTTTTCATAAAAAAATGTAGGCATTTTAAAATCTTTATACCCTATGAATAAATTATGACTACGTTTTAACCAAGGAGCACCTTGCACGTCACAGCAAAGATGGCGGACATGCGCAATACTTTATCTGTAGTTCTTTGTATCATGATATGTATTCATCTCACCTACAGAACGATCAAAGCTTCAGTGTTCAAGCGAATGTCAAGCAGATAAAATCTGCGCTTGCGTGTTTCTTGAATATATTATATTATATCTGTGTCGATAAGCAATAATAGGTTAAGTCGATTTAAGACAGAACTGAGTTATTGATATAGTTGTGTTCCACGTATATATCATTATGAACATACAAAATCTAGAACTTCTAGCATGATCTTAGCCAAAGATATGACGCATAAAGAAAAGACCTTTTCATATAACTTATATGGCGATTGAAAATTTTGAAGCAAGATTTCTGGAAACTTTGAAATAAGACTTAAGCTGTTATTGCTCATCCACACAAATATAACGTAAGATTACACTGTATAAAATTTTATGTATGCAAAATTTTTGGAAGTATGTAAAATTTTTTATTTTTAGAAAATAACGACATGGCGCGGTATCAAAGAGGTAAAATTAAAAAAATTATGCATAATGAGGCATCACAATAATTTGCATTGCCAATATAAGGTAATTGTGAGGCATGCGATGGAGAAATTATATAATTATTTAAATGCGGAATGTCCAAATATCATATAGTGATCAGTTCCAAGTACGTACAATGAAATCATCTTACGTTGTCAGCTTAGCCTTGGCAATACACAATAAGCAACATAAGCCCAATAAAAAAACATATTTTTTTTTTTACTATTAACGGGCCTTTTTACATTTCCGTCTGCTTATCTGTTTTTCACATTATCCGTCTGTCGGTCGATTAATTTAATTTCGCAATACAAATTCGTTCAAAAAAAATATCCCATAATGCCTAGTTAGATTTCGTTAAAAAGCGCTTTAACACTACTTTGTTTTCAGTGTGAGCTTTAAAGCACTCATAAATCCATACTCAAGATGAGAAAGTATAGGTGTGCAAAGCTGCCCGACACTGGTTTAAAGCATACTTGATTTTAAATACAAATTTTATTTGATAGTTTAAAATTGTTTATTGAGCTTTAGGCCAGGTTAGAACAATAACATAAGCATAAAAACTAAAGTATAGCAAAAAAACAACAACAGGAACATAGGAAAGGAGAAAAACTGAGAAATTGACATTTAAAATCTCATCGCCTCTGTGGTGCAGAGCGCTAAATATTTAGAATATGTATTTAAATATTAGAAAATCAACATAATAAATAAATAAGAAAATATGAAATTATAATAAATAACAAGGTCATAAAGAAAACGTTAATACTTATTTACGTCATGTTTTGCACATTTATCCTTTTATTTTTTATGTATATTTTTCGATAATCAACCTCCCCTGTATACGTTTCGCAATTGATAACAAAACCCCATTATCAACTATATTATGTTCTGCAGACACTGTCACTACATCTTCCAAGACATCTACTGCCAGATCGCTTACATTTATCGAGGGCAGGCTCATGTTGTGCAGAATTGCACAAGTGTTGACAATTTTGCTAGCAAAACCGGGCTCTTAAATAAGCACTCTTTGCGGAGAGAAGCACCGCGACCTACTTTTAATAACACCAAACAGTCTCTCTACACAATTTCGGGCTTTGCACAGTCCCTCGCTGTACCGAAACTTTGAAGTGTTTTCTGGCTGATTCGGCAGAGGTGTCATGAGCCACGGTTCCAAAGGATAACCAGAGTAGGCTGCAAGTCAAACAAAATTAGCAAAACGGACAGAATTTTCATTTCAAAAAACTACCAATTCATATGCTCGTTGAATTAACTGCCGAGCAAAGCAAGCGTTCCAGATGTAGGCATCATGGCAAACCCCGGGAGAAAATTTAGGGAGAAAATCCTGATAAATAAAATTTTAAGATCATATAATTTTTAATATACCATTTGGACATTTATGCATGGTAACCGTGATGATTAACGTACGCTTCCTAATACTGTGGTGGCTCAACGATTTCGACGTGGGAGCAGTCGATTGCCCCAATGACACCATCGAAAGGTTCACGCGCTGTTATAAACAGAATAAACGCTGCCTGCTGTTCAATATCTGTGCATTCATTCGAAAAATGCGTTCGTTGATGGCATCTGTTACCCGATGGATAGCGCGGCTCACAGATCACTGGCTCATCAAGATTCCCTTCTGCTGCCTTACTGGCCACTGGTAGCACCCAGTGGCATAAAACCGAAGAGCTGCCAATATCTAGTCAAAGAGTTTAATTATTAAAACATTTAAATAATGAACTTTTTTCATACTTGATTTTCCGCTGATAACGCCGAGTTTTTTCTGCGGTCAAAACAATCTTGAAGCGACTCTATGAGGCTGTGAACTGTCTCGGGGGTCAAGAGGTACAGCTTTATAAATTTGAATTGCTCCAAATCAAAGTGGCTGTCCATTTGGCGAAGATCAGCCGACTCCCCTGCGCTGCAGTGTTTCGAATAGTCTAGCTTGACGGAGATAAATCTGCAACTCGGGTTTGAGGACACGGAATCGTTTTTTAGAAATTTGAATTAAGGCTTTTAAGTGGCATATCTTCCTTTCATGAAAATTTCATACTGATAGTTCATCTGGAACCAAAGTTACAAACATTTGCATGGAAAATAAGCCTTTTCGCTTGTTTCTATCACGATTTTTCCACTTTCTTTAAAATGGCATAACTTCTGAACGAAGAGCTGCACAAACATCGTAGACAACTTGTTGATTTAAAAAAAAAAGAGAATGTATACTAGTACATCAAAAAATATATTTTCCATTATTTGTACCTTTTTTTATATTTGAAACAAATTTTATTTTTGAAGCCAAAAATTTTTTATTTTTATATATGTTAAAAGAACTTGCTTTGTACCTGTCTTCAAATTGTTATATTCATAAGGTTAAGATGTTTTTTTTATAATAAAAAAGTATAGGCTTCTCCGTGACTTTTCATCATATTAATTTTAAATTTTTTTTGCTTCAAAAGATATCGATTTTCCTACTTTTTTAAAAATGACAACTCCTGAAAAGTTGGACAGAAGGCGTAGACTACTTGTTGTAAACGCGATAGTATGTGTTTTAGTTTTATTGTACATCAATTATTTAATCTATTATTTATAAGTTTTCTGTTTATATTAAAAAATTTTATTTTTTTGTAAGCTAAAAATCTTCTATTTTTAAATATTAAAAAAAAACTAGCTTTGTATCTGCCTTCAAATTTTTATATTCCTAAGGTTATGATTAGTGTCCGTCCGAAACCGGAATTTTATGTAAACAAGCAAAATTGTCGCATTTGGGGCACAGAAAACCCGCACGCATACATTGAAAAGCCGCTGCACCCAAAACGAGTCACTGTTTGGTGCGGATTTTGGTCCAGAGGCATAATCGGGCCATTTTTCTTCGAAAATGAGCAAGGAATGGCCGTTACAGTCAATGGCGATCGTTATCGGGCCATGTTGAACGAATTTTTGTTCACAAAAATTGAAGAGGAGGATATTGGCAACATTTGGTTTCAGCAGGACGGCTCTACGTGCCACACAGCCGAAGCTACTCTCGATGTTTTGCGCCCTGTTTTTGAAGATCGCATTATCAGCCGCAGAGCTGATGTCGTTTGGCCACCTCGGAGCTGCGATTTGACACCGTTGGACTATTATTTGTGGGGTGCCCTCAAAGATAAGTGTTACGTCGACAAGCCAGAGACAATTGACATTTTAAAGGACAATATTCGTGAAGCCATTGGTGAAATACAGCTGCACACAATCAATAATGTGCTTAAAAATTGGACCAATCGTGTAGGCTACTGCATGGCCAGCCGAGGCAGCCATTTGAATGGAATTATTTCCATTATTAACCGGAAGAATTGTACTTTCAAATAAAAAAAAGAAATTTGAGAAAATATCCAGTAGTTTTTTTTATAGTTTTTTCAAAAAAAAAAAGTTATTTGGCGGACCCTGTACAAAAAAACTTCGAATTGAGGCAAGGAATCGCTGCAATGCAATTTTAAAACGCGAAAAGTTTCTGCACGAAGCTCGCATTCGAGAACAGGTTCTTATCTGCCCCAAAGGCAGCAAAAATTTTTGGTCATTTGTTATAAAAGTGAAGAATCAGACATCATTATCGATTCCAACTCTTTTAAAAGATGACCAAATCTTCAGACTCGGCTGATAAAGCGAACCTATTGGCTAGATTGTTTGCTCAAAATTCCACTCTCTCAGATAGCAATCAGCCACTGCCCTTTGTTGAGGGTGGATCTTCTGTAATACAAGAGATCTACTTTCGAACGAGAGCAGTTAAAAAAGTCCTTACAAATCTCAACGTAGACAAAGCCTCTGGCCCTGATGGCATACCGCCAATTGTGCTTAAAATGTGTGCTTCTTCGCTGGCTCGGCCTTTGCGCAACCTTTTCAACATCTCCTACAGAACAGGATTATTTCCATCTTGTAGGAAGGTGGCAAATGTCCAGCGGGTACCTAAAAAGGGCGATGCCACGAATCCTGCAAACTACCGACTCATGGCGATATGCTCTACGCTTTCCAAAGTTATGGAAAGCATAATAAACTTTAACATCATGAACTATCTGGAGTTCAACCAACTGCTTAGTGATCGTCAATATGGTTTCCGTAGTGCTCGCTCTACTGGTGATCTTATGGCGTTCTTAACTGAAGAATGTAATCAAGGCGTTCACTTTTTCGGCGAGAGCAGGGTTGTTGCTCTTGATATTTCAAAAGCATTTGACCGAGAGCCAAATAAAGCGCTCGTGTCAAAACTTGTTGCATATGGTTTTGGTGGTAACTATGCTCGATGGATCACGTGTTTCCTCAAAGACAGAACGATTCGGGTCGTAGTTGACGGTATTTCGTCCGAGAAGCACGCCATCAACGCAGGAGTACCACAGGGTTCAGTCCTATCACCAACCTTGTTTCTGGTTTTTATCAACGACCTTCTGTCGTTGACGCATAACCCAATACATTCGTTTGCGGACGACAGCAGCATTTGTCATTCATTATCATTTAAAAAACGCCCAAGCTCTATGGAGATTGAGAGAAAAAGGCAAAATATGAATGACACACTCCTAAATGATCTACAAAAATCTCCGAGTGGGGTCATGCTAATAGAGTAGAGTTCAATGCAAACAAGACCCAGTGCTGCCTGTTAAACACAAGCGGATGGATTGCCCATTAGCTCCCCTCTATATGAATGGTGTGGATTTTGTGGAATCAACCGCTCTTGACGTTCTGGGCATATCGATCAAGTGTGATTTTGGTAAATGTAGATAAAATATTTTTTTAAACCTGTGAATATGTCAGTTGAAATTTATTTATTGCATTTCCTACATTTCGTAATCCATTTCCAGAAGGTTGATGGAATCTCACAAATTCTTCGATAAATTTTCATAGATTCTCTTTGTAAGAAATCTTCCTCTTATTGTGCGAAAATTGCAGTTGCAATGAAATCCATTAAAAATCACAGCTAAAAAATACAATATTGATCAAAAACACTTGTTTTTCAATTTTTATTTTTATTTACTTGTCTGCTGTTGAAATCAGTTGTTTTCGAACTCCCGAAAGTAAGTTCGAAAAGGGGAAGTTTCGTTCGGAATTTGGATTAGCAAATTTGTCGTATTCGTAGCGTAGCTTTACGTTCGGAAATTCATAACGATGGAATCTGGAATAGAGCTGTATAAGATGCCAGTTCTTCGAAAAGAACCCATTCATGTAAGTGATGAAAAGAAAAAGGATATTCTTGCAATGACTTCATATTTGACTGAAAAGTACGCCGAGTTCTATAAATCAATCTGCAGTTATATTAAGAAAAATATTAAGTTTGTGTTCGAAAGCAAACAAATATATTTTGTTGAAGGTTTTAAAATATTTTCTCTTTAGTTCTTCTTTTTAGTTCTTCTTTTTAGTTCTTCTTTTTAGTTCTATCATTTACATTTCATTTAACGAAAAGGATCCAATCAAACAAGTCTTCATATATGGGTATGCTTTAATTACGCACATAATATTTTAACTTTCTGCTTTGCAACGTGGAATAACGTAGTAACAACCAATGGGTTTTGGATAAATAACGTTTTTCCATTGTAAAAGTTAATAATACTTAATTTACTAACCAAATATTATTATTATTAAACAATTTTTTTTTTCCCAAAATAGTTAATTTACTTAAGTATTTCCATAATATATTAAAAAAGTACCTAGAAATTGTCTGCTGCATTTAAAAGGTTTATTACGTATTGTGAACAATTTACTTTTTGTAACTTAAAACGTTATTAGCGGCTGTGCTTCAAATATGTAAAAATATTTTTGTGAAGCAATGTTAATTTATTATTCATTATTCATGTTCTTATATGTAATTTCTTTACAAAAATTTCTTAGTAAAAACGTTTGAATTAATAAGGCTCAACTATGCATTCAAATATGCTCAAATTTGTTTAACAAGTGCTAAAGCTTTCTGTATTCCGGACACATCCAGGAATATGGACATACACCGAAACTATATGTGCCTGGATTAGCGAGACTACACTGTACTTATACATTTAACATGAAAAACATTTAAATTTATGTAATGGGCTAAAATTATTGGTATCTCGAAAATCAATATTGTATAATTATCATTTTATTAAGCCATTCTTTATCTTATACATGTTGTCTTTATTAAATGCTTGTACAACAATCAGAACAAACGACACATCAAGGTGTGGGGAAAAATCTCCCCTAAAGAATCAGATGCGGATGAATCCTGATTGTATACCATAGATCTTTAATGTAAAAATGTATGAACGTAAGATTGTGTTAAATTCATTTATATTCTTTTAAGTATTCGTGTCGAAAAATGCGTGTAATATACAAATATTTATTAACATTGTATTGCATTTAAATTTTTTTAAATAAATATACGAATATAAATTCTTAAGACATGTAATAATAATCTTAATAATTGAAAAAAAAATCGGTTGAAATTTTTTAAACCTTAGCCATTTACTTTGTTATTAACTATGAAATTTATTTTAAAACTGAAGGGTACAGATTACAGTATCCTTATAGAATCATCATGTTGATAAAAAACTTACACATAAAATATTTTGCAATTAAGACACACAACATGCAGACGTAATTCAAAAACATTTTTAAATAACACTTAGGAAAGTATTAAAATCATGTTTAATTTTAATTCATCTAAAATCAATACGTGTACAACACAGGTTGGAGCTTATTAAGTTAAATGCGTCTCAAGTTATTTTAAGGTTTCTTAACTTTTGGAAAAAGTGGGTTAAAAGCTTTACACAGTCTGATCCGGTTGGTGCTCTTTAAACTTTAGTGTTTCTTCAAAGATTAAATTTTTAAGAGTTTCTCTTGGCAGATCATCCAATTCCATTCCAATTCTAAATGGAACGTCAGCAACGGGCTAAAAAATAAAAATAAATATTAATTTTATATATGCTATAATAAAAATAATACTAAATTTACTTATATATATTCAGCATTTATGGGTTTATACGTTAATTCGGTAAAATATTTATTGAAATTAAAATATCAAAGTGGAGCTATTTTGTGTCCTTAATGGGAGAATGGTTATAAAGATTTTACAACAAAAAATTAAAAATAGAGTTCACGATTGTAGGGTTATATAGTTTAAAAGATTGCATTTTATAAAACTAGATTTTGAAGTTTTTCACTGTTGCTTTTTTTTTTTGAGTTAAGGTGACTTTGTTATACAAAATTGTACGGAAAACAAAAACCAAAGGCTGTTTTCTTAAAATAATCGCCTATCGAAAGTGGTATAAACCAGGGAACGAAAATAAACTCTAACGTTTCGTTTGTTAAGGTAGTAAAGCGTTGATTTGAGAGAACTGAACATTTATGTTGTGTAGCATTCATTACCAAGGTCATTATTCGTACTTTTTATGCATACTTGAACATAAACATCATTGTTCCGTAGTATAAGCTACACTAAATAACCTTATGAGAAGCGTTGTTTGAGAAACTGAGAAAGCAGAGAGAAAAACATTTTATCTTTGTTCAAGCACATGCTGCGTATCAAGGGCGCATTCAGTTTTGTAGGAAGCATACATTTGCAGGGCGCTCTTGTTTTAGTATGAATAATCAAAGCATTTTTTTAGCTATTCAGTTTATTTATTTTTATACTGTTTCTAGCGCCCATAAAAAGGCGTGTCAGGTTTAGAAAAGTATATTATATATTCTTGATCAGCATCACTAGCTGGGCCGATTTAGCCGTTTCCGTCTGTTTGTCTGTCTGTCGACACGACTATTTTTTTAACACAGCTGCTAAGAAAATCTCAGTTTATTTAATTAGTGAGTGTTATCACTTTATGGCTAGAGAATTCAGAAAATAAAATATTAAATTTTCTTTGTTACATGTAAGTAAGTTCACTTATATAATTTATTTATAGAATTTAAGACTACTGTTTAATGTTTATGGAATTGTGTTTCAATTGTACATGTTAAGGTCATGAAATCACGCATTCCTTCGAACAGCCATATATGGCTTCTGACGGAAATGAAACTACTTTTTTGAAGAAAGTTTTGTTTGTGTATCTAGTTATTCCATTTTAAAAAAACTCCGAAAAAAGTTCAACTTTGAAATAAAAAACACAGGAATTTGTTTTAAAATCTGAAATTTCGTTATTTTTAAAGGGAATTTTTTCTTTAAACAATATTTATTTATTGCATCTATTTCGCATTTATTTAAAAAAATTAAGAATTTTGATTCAAAAGTAAAATTTTATTTGTTTTCTTTTTTATATTGATTTTAAAAATGAATTACACACTCAGACTTAAATCAAAGAAATTTATTTTTTAAAATTTTTTTGCAAATGGAAATTATTGTTTCAGAAAGAAAGAAATGTTCTTTAAAGGAATAAACTATTTCTTTGTTTTGAAATTTATTTCTTTATTTTAAAGAAAAGTTTCTATTTAAAACAAAAAAAAAATTTGCGCTAAAACAACTAAAATTTTTTTTTTAATATTGAGTAAATGTTCTTTGATTTTAGTATGCTTCTTTTCTCAGTAATAAATCCATCAAAAAATTTTTATCTGGATCATAAACCGTGTAGTAGTGGGTTAAGATTCTATATAAAAATAAAAATGAAGTTCGAAAATTAGCGTTTCGGTTAGAAACAACGCCTAACTCCCATACAAAATCACTTTATAAAAATTTCTCTCAAAAAGTCTAAAGATTTATTTAAATGTCTTGAAATTTTTACATACATATGTTTCGATAATTAAAACTGACCATATTCATCACTATTTTTGTAATGTAAAACAATCTTTATAAAATGTACTTAGGTTTTTGTAATTAATATTAGAAAAGAGAACATCTAAATGGTTTAAAGTTATCTGACTGACACTTCAACGATTTCACTTCAGCGTCGCTTAAGTCCTTTCAATGGCTAGACTAAGCCGAAATAGTATTTTTTAGGTTAATACTCCTATCATAACGGTCCTAAAAAGATGAAAAACATACCTTTGAATTTAACCTGCGCTACTTACTCTTAATTTTATTATCATTTTAAAATTTAAAAAATCCTCTTAATTTTATTATCATTTTATCGTCATAAAAAGTAAAAAAAAAACATTAATTTGATTTCTGTACGGTTGGTTTTTCTTACAAAATAGGACAAAAACCAAATCCAACTGACTTTAATGTCAAATATCTCTCCAAATTTATTTTTGTCATGTTGGTACATTGTTTTATATAGAACAAAATTAATTAAAAAAAACCGTTGCAAGATAATATTAAAAATTACTTTTTGTCGTGTCCAATATATTGGACAAATTCACTGAAAGAGTTTATATATACTTTAGCGCTCGGCCCTTCCTGTTCAGCAAGATCCGAGTGCGGCCCCTTGTGAATTTCACTATATTAGTGCGAACTAACACAAATAAGATGATTGCTGAACTTTCATGGAATTACACCGCACAGTGGTTCCATCCCGTATTCATGTAGGAATAAAATAGAAGGATTCGTCATTGACCAATAAAATTATGCGTGAGTTATAATTAGAAAACAAACAAACCCGCCCCAAACCGCGCCTACTTTCCATGTAACACAAAAACTATGAACGCTACATACTTTTGTTGTAGATATAGTAAAACAGCTCTTTAAAAAAGTATACAAATTTATTTATTCTTTTCTTCGTTTAAGCCAATTATTTTTTTTAGTTTAAGCCGAATCTACCACAGCCAATTATTTTAAATGTTTATATAAACTTTGTAAGCAAATTACAATCAATTCATAAGGAATTACATTTTTTAATTTTAGCTATATCAAAACAACTCTGTCAAAAATAATATTAGCATTTATTTACCCTTTTGGTTTCTTTTAAGCAGGTTCGCAGCCAATTGTTTTAATTTTAATATCACCTTAAAGGCTTAAGGGTTATAACAAAATTGTAACAAAAATTATCACGAGAAAACTATTTAATTCCGCGTTCACACCACTCTGCAACTCTTCCTGATTCTCAATGCTATGAATAGAGAGTAATGATGCAATAAAACAAAAACAATTCACAGTATTAGCGTCAGAGTTGCCGTTTGTATCCGATAGAATCCATTCTTATGCATTCCAGCCTTAATGCAAAGTTTGATTATTTTTTCGAAGAAATTTTATAAATTAATATAATTTTTTATATATGTGACGTACATATATTCTTCACTTAAATTATAATATTTTGTACATTAGAAAAATCCTAAACCATTTTAAGAAACAGATTTTAAAAAAATTAAGAGATGTTTTTAATTTTAATGCTGAGAGTGAAAAATGTTTGAAATTCTTCTAACGTAATTTTTAAAAAAAATATTATCTGCTAGTGTGGTAGTGTGCAGTGAGTACATATTAGAATTTTTTATGCATTTATTATTTTTGTCACGGCAAATTTAATATTTAAAAACCCCGCGTCTGTATATAAATATTACGATTCATCTGACAATGAGGGAATTTTTGCACAAATAGAGTTAAATATCCAAGAGTTGGTTGAAAATACATTTTTTACATTATATATATAATTTTATACATATGAAAAAGTGTTGGCAACACTGATTCTGAGACACAAAATGAGAGAGAATAGCCTTCGTAAAAAATATCGTATGCCGAATGTGTTGAGTAGAGAGTATGCTGTCGAACGATACAAAATAATAACATTTATGTTCGTCTCCACTCACATATACGCAACCGAACGGAAATTCATGCCATGCGAGGCACATTAAAATATAAAAGGCACACTGGTATAAACATCAACTTACGGCAATTTGTCGAAAATCGAGTAAAGCCAGCTGAAAATTATTAAATATTGAAAAAATAGAGGACCGAAGCTTAGATAAAATTTATACTGCAACCTTTGAACTTCGGCCTATGTTATAGGCAGTGTTTGGATTGCTGGTTTCAAAAAAGCAACAGCACAAAAAACTTTGCTTTGCTTAGTCCCGCTTTTCACACGGCAATTCTGTGAGCAATAATTGCTTTCGCCGCAAGCAAAAAATTCTGCGAGAGGTCAAGGAGCCCAGGCTGAGAAGGGTTTAAATTCTTCCATGATTTAGAAAATCTTTTTGATGTCGCGAGTGCAAATGCTCTGACTATTATGAAAAATAAGGAAGATATTGATTTAAAGCTAGAGAAGGGACGGCACAGTGGGCTCGATGATAAGAGTTGATTTGGTCACTTCATAACGCCATTTTGTTGCAGAAAGTGGTAAGATTTTTATATGAATTTTAAAACGATTTTTGAAAAGAAGAGGAAAAAGAGCAGGAGGAAGAAGAGGAGGAAGAAGAAGAACATACAGAAACCGACGAATTTGACGGAGAAGACGAACAAGCTTCAGTCGTAATAAACCACAGCATAGTTAAAAAAACTTCTGATAACAATTAACGACGTTTTTGAAGAAAAATTTAAGGGAGGGTTCTCCTAGATTTTTTTTGGATTTGGCCGAAAAACAAGCAAAATTTGAAAATGGTTTGTGGGAAAATGAAAAGACATACGAACTTATGCTTTTGAACTTTGATTCGTGGTTTATTGACGAGTAAAAAAAAAAAAGATATTTGAAAAATTCAAAATGGCGGCTTGAAAATGGCGGATCTCTTCGACCTCTGCGCGCAAAACATCGACCTCCCGCGGACAGTGTGGGGCCTCAGGTAGTGAACTGAAATGAGAAATGTATAAAATTTATTAAAATTGATAACATTTCATATGCCTGGAACCTAACTTCAATTAAGTTTGGTAAAAAAAACCAATTTTATGGACTTTTAAAAAAAAAATTGAAATTTTTTGCTTTTTTTTTTACTTAGATCTCGTTTAAAAATTATAAATAAACAATTTTTTATGCCAATGTTAGGTTCCAGGCGTACAAAAAAGTATATACTTTCAAACATTCTTTGAATGAAGGAAATCGGATCAATAGAACAAGCCCTGTGCTGTCCGTTAGATTAGAAAACATGGTTCCGAGAAAAACGCGTTTAAAGTTTTTAGAAAGTTGGTACGCGCGCGTGACATGGGTACGTTTGACACGCTCTAGCTCGAGAAATACGCATCGTATTGAAATATCCCTTGGCACAAGCATTCTACATATATGTAACTTTCATTTTATGTAAAAAAAAAATGGATTTTTTCAAAAAAATCCAGGAGAACCTTCCCTTAAGCGACTTCGTCGCGAGCAATACTTCTAATGCCTCTACTTGATTCGGTTTGTTCCAAGACTTCCTCAAATATCCTCCAGATTCTTGAGATGAATTAGATGACTACAAGGCCGCTCAAGCAGCAGTAAAACAATTGAGAGTGATCAACGACACTGCTGAAAGAGGAATAAAAATCGTGCAGAAGTACAACGCCGCACAGTGGGTTGAAATCCCGAAAAGTGGAGATTAATTAAACTGCTTATCCGATTCTAAAAATTCTTTCACTATGAGAATGCTGAGTTATCACTGAATGAAATAGGCTATACATTTTTTGGAAAAGTGGGCGGCGCAACGCCCCTTTTTTAAAAATCGCTCTGGCGGCCATAATAATAGACCCATTGTCATGAAACATACCCAATGTGGTACTGTTGACTGGGTAATATTCCTATACTTGATTATGATTGGGTAAAGGGGCGTGGCACCGCCCATATAACCTGAAACTTAGAACGGATATATCTCATGAACTATCAGAGGTATGAAGATGGGATTTGGTATATATATTTATCGTGCAGTATGAATTACACCCAAGGTGGAATAGGGCGGTGCCACGCCCCTTTTAGAAAATTGCTCTAGCTCTGTCGGAATTTTGTTTTTTTTGGAAAAATATTAATAAAAATGTTACATAGTAATAAATTTATTTTTTAAACAACTTGTTTGTCATGATCTGATTTAGCTTGTCACTTTTTAAGTGGTAGTTTATATGCCACATGGAGAAGACACTCAAAAATTTAAAAAAAAAATATAATTGTAATTTTTTTTTATTTACTTCATTTCGTAAACGTTATAATTATTATTTACTTCATAAATTAAAATTAGTTAAAATAATCTTCATCTTCATCGTCTTCATCATCTTCATCATCTTCATCATCTTCATCATCTTCATCATCTTTGTCACCATTATCATTTTCATTTTGGGGAAGAATAAGTAACTCCAATGCAGACTGCGGCATTTGCTCTATTTTCTTTTTACAACTCTTCCTCTTGCTTGAAATAAGTGGATCTGAACTTAAAAGAAATCTATTAAACACGTCTTCTATTGTACTTTCCCGACAGGATTTACGCGAAAAATGTACCCTATAGCTTTTGAAGCCTTTATTTCTGGCTTCCTGAGATTCTTCAGTTAGCTGACCAATAGGCAATGGTGCAAGCGCTATAATTTCTGGCCCGTGAATAAAGTATTTATGTAGAGTTGGAGGCATATAATACCATGGATAATTTTTAACAAATAGTCTGGCAGTGTCATTAGCGAAATTTGAAAATTTTTCAATATTAACCTCAATACCACTTGAAACAACTATTAATATTGTGTGCATATTTTTTATCAACTGTCAATCAATTTTTGTAATTTCTGCAGATACTTCAGCATTCTTAAAAAAACGCCTTGCCGAATTACCATCGTTTGAGTTTCCAAAGCCTGGTTTTGGTTGGTCAACAATCAATCCAATTTTCTCTTTGAATTCCCTTTGAATGCGTTTTTTTGTATCAGCAATAATTTTTTTCATCATCACATCTAGTTTGCCATTTTTTAATCGGAAGTTTATATGACAATTGAATAAGACAGTCAAAAAATCTTATCCAGCCATGAAGGACAGATAAACCAAACTGCATGGCATCTGTATTTACAACTTTTGTAATCATTTCATCAATATTGTTGAACTCTTTGCTTGTAGCGCCACATACAACACTTTTGTGTGGACTTTGTGTCTGTAATAGTGTTACAGACCTTACCGTCAATCATCACAAGAATTAGTTCGTGATTAACTTTCACTACTCTCTCTCCAACTACTACTACGGAATCGACAAGAGCCTTTATTTCAGTCTCCACTCTTTCTTTTTCGAGTTTAATACTGTTGACCGTTTCTTTCATAAATTCAATTTTCAAGGGCCTACAAAAACGAGTGGAAGACGGACGAGGATTTTGCCAAATTGTTTTATTTTCACAAACTAATTTCAATGGTACAATCGATGTTATGAATACTGAAGAATCCGAGGCGTTAATGTCATGAAAGGCTTGTTTATATGCACTATGTCCTGAACTTCCATCAAAGCCCCACTTAGTGTATAAAGTCATCTTAGACAGTTCTTCATTGTCTAACAAATTAAAATCCAAATTTTTTTATCGAAAAAATACGCTCAGTGGTATGGTCTAATAGTGATTATAGATTGACTTGCGCTAACGTTTCAGTAATTTGTATTTCGTCTCGTTCTGGATAACATTTTTTTTTAGCTGCTTGGACTATTGTATACGATGGAAATTTCTCTGGAGCGGCTTCTCTAATTATGTTATACTGGTGTCGAGTTAGCTTCGCTTCTATCAAGACAGAAAGAGCTTCCTCCGCACTTAATTGCTGTGGTGATACCTGTTCTAAACTTTTTTTATATTTTTTGCTCTTGTTGGAGATGATATTAATTCCTTAATTATTTTCTACGCATCTGCTTTTCCAGCAGCTCTAAAGCTCATTTGTGTAGCGTGCGCTAAAATAGACAATGGAGTATTATCTCTTATATCTTTACATTTCTTTCCTTTAGTTTTTTCAAGTATCAAGCCAATTCTTGTTATTTTTAAAAAAAAATGTATCCATTCTATGAGATTGTAGCCACCGAGTCTTATAGTCTGTGCAAAAATTATTAAATCTTTTCAACGCGTGTGATTAGTTCCCACCTCAGAAGATTAAATCGATCTTCAAGTGATTTAGGCTCTGAATTCTTCATAAAGTTATGTAACTCATGGCGAGGAATAAAAATTGTTTTGGGACTTGTTCCTGCAGTTAGTAAAATTTTTAATCGTTTAAAATTTGCAAAATACTATTCGTTTTACAAACACACAACACTTTCAATAAATAACATCACATTAAACAAATCATTGACAGCCTATACAAAAAATAAATGAACGTGGCTGTACTGAATCTTAAATACCCTAAGTATTAAATTCTTACCAATTAATTATCAATACATTGATCGATTAAAAATTATTTACGCACCCATCACTAATAAACTACACACTCAGTAGCTACAATAACAACTACCAAACGGAATATAAAGACAAAAGATAATAAAGACAACGTGATTTTTTGTTTGTTTTTTTTCACATAGATTTTTAGCAACGGGAGTTATTTTACTAAAACTTCAATAACTCAAAAAATTGTAAACATTTGCAAGAAAAGTTTCTGAGATTTATTAGCTGAAATCTCATACTTTAAGACTATATAAGCGGTTTCGCCCAATTTCACCCAGAAATTTTTAAAACTCAATACAAACATCAAAAATACACCAATTTTGGAGCAATTTCATTTACTTTTTTTTACAATATTTCCAAAACATTTATCTAACAAAAAAATATTTATCATATGCTCAAATACCTGAAGTAGACGGCTCCATAATAAAACTTTCACTTTTAGAAGTCTTAATTAAAAAAATATCAACTTGAAGTATAAAAAATTTTCACTCATAACCAATGCGCGCAAAAATAATAACAATTATTGACTTTGAAGACACACTGCAAATAAAGTAAACAACTTAGAACTGTTATTTTTGCAATTAGTGATGTAGAATTTTATCAAGTTTCACCCGGTACCAAATACGGTTGTGAAAGCTAGAGCTCATTTTTTGAATTAATCTCCACTTTTTGGGACTTCAACCCACTGTGCGCCGGTTTGTGCAGAAATGACGAGGTATTTCAAGACTTGCTCTTAGTCGACAGAGTATAAAAAAATTTCACAACGACCAATAAAAACAAACTCATATAATTTCATAATACAAATACTTATAAAATGAAAATTTTACCCGAATGGTTTTGTACTTTAACATGTTTTGTAGAAAAGGACTCACTAGAAGGGGGAAATGGGGGTAAGGTATGTTTGGAGAAAATGTTTGAAGTTAATAGTTATATAATTAATAAATTTATAATTATATAAAAATAATAATTAAATAAAACGGCAATTGCAGCGAGAATCTTCGACGACATAGTGTTGATCAACTTGTACTTGCACATGTAAGTCGCTTGCAACTTGCAGCTAATTTCAATTTTTTCGCATTTTTTCGAAGACAATATATATTCTTTACTTGCAAGTGATTACTGTCCCTTGTAGACGCAGTTTAAGGTATTGCTACTGCCTATATCAGTTCACAAAAGTTGAATGCGGCCATTGTTATTCAAACATCTGTTTCAAGATAGTGGTGCCAAATTGTTATAAAGTTGAATTCAAGTTGTTCCACTGAGTTTTGATCTGAGCTAGTGCTGTTGCATCCTCCCACCTGGATGCGCGTAGATCCTACCGCTTGTCTAAGTCCCTATTGGTCAGACTGGGAACTCGTCCTAAGTCCTAGTTATATTTTGCTCACCTTATTGTATTAGGCATGGTAAGTTATGCCGGTCAGTAGGCAGCCGTGAGGTTGCCGGAAAATTATCTTGATTATACTTACTCATGTCGATGCGGCTCGGAAAATCCCCTGGTCCTTCTCTTGGTAATTAATAACGAAAACGGTTTTATACTGTTCTTCCTGGTCACATTTGTGACGGTATACCTTTTATTTTTGAAGTATTAGTTCTATTCACAGTTAAAAATCAACTCCCTATTCTCTTAAAAATACTTATGCTTAACACCTCGGTTTTAATGATAATTAGCTGTACTCAGCATTTGCGCAAGATGCGGAAGGCAATCTTGCACAATAATTATCTAGTTTACAAACGTACTCCAACATATTCCTACATACTTATTTAATAACCAAGAATTCAACTGAGCAAATGTACATGTATAACATGTGTAATTGGGTCATATTGCCCAACGACAAATTATTATTCTACTTTATTCGCGTAGCCAAAATGTATGTACGCTTATTACAACAATAAAATATTAAAATTAATTTACCTCTGGTTTTTGCTTTGTAAGCATTTGACGCTGGTCACACAGAAGTAAATGGTTGGCTTTATTTTATTGTCTTTAAATAAAATGAAAACTGATCGCCCAGTTGTTGCGGTAGATCAGTGTTCATTTTATTGTCTTATTTTTGTTTTAGTTGACTTTATTTGTTTACTTTACTGGCCTTGAATTCATATAAAAGTGCCGCAATGCAATGAATGTTGATTGCTCGCTTAGTTGTTGCGGTGGATCAACTTTCATTGCCAGCACTTGGCTACCAGTAAACAGACAATATTTTGGGGAATGCCTCGTTGTGAGTCACAACAGTGCTACGTGAATGCAGATAATAATATCCACAAATGACGCGCTCAGAGAAAAAAGGAAACATACCAGCCCATTACGCCAGAATTCATTATCGTGCTTTCCGTAGTTTTCAACTTATAATCGTCGTAATGCAATTAACGCAATAACTTTTATAAATATACCTTACTCGCGCCGTGCAAGAATAATAAAAAATGTTTTGTTTTTTATAATTCTACAAAAGTTATGTTTAATCTTAGAGCCAAAACAGAACCAAAGCTGATGTCGTTTGCCGGATTCGCCGTGCAACAAAATACATGAAAATATGCAGCCGCCAAAAATTAAACCACCGTAGAAATGCGCGACGGGAAAACGCCAAAATAGAATCTATTCTAATTTTTCTCTGACGGCTGGCGGATCTCTTTCTGAGTGACTTAAATGTTGCCATATTTTTGATAAGGATTGGGTATGTTCAGTGTTATTTTCTTAGCTTTTACTATGATCTGACATTCTGTTTTTGTGTCTGTGTTGCATTAATGTGAATTCAAAGCAAAATATAAAATAATTTGTATCATTCTTAAAATGAAATGCAATTGTTATCCGACAACCGCCACCACTCCAATTCTGGACGGCTTCTCAGCGTATTTCGCCGAGAGAGGACCGCCAACCGCTTTGGTTCTGTTCGAGCTCTTAATGAATAATAAGTTCATGAACCAACAGGTTGCAACAACAAGTTATTTGCAGAACAAACCACCAAGCCGACTAGGCAGTTTGTTTCGTTGATAGCTACATCAACACTTCGGGGTGATTTCGATTTCCGTGGCCCCTCGATTTGAGTATGCAGTTTTGAAGTGCTCTTTGAGAAAATAAGATTCGCTGAGGATTTATCGATATATCGATTAGTTATCAAGATATAGATATAGATATAGATTTTTCAAAAATGGAACGAAAAAAAAGGTTCTGCCTTTTACAAAATGTAAAATGAAAGGCTTTTATCAAAGGTTGTTTGTTGTATTCTGAAGTACATATTAATATTTTTTCTAATTTTTATAAAAAAAGTGGCTCTGCCTTTTACAAATTGTACAATTATTTGTTTTTTTTTAATGATACACCCTAATTATCCCGATCGATCATATATTAGCATAGATATAGTCGAATGTACTTCTTTTAGTAAACGTTTTTGAAAAATCGATAACTAATCTTATTTTCTCAATGAGCCCTTCAAAACTGCATATTCAGATCTTGGGGCCACGGAAATCGTAATCGTGCCAACATTTCGGCATAAATATTTTGACTAAAATTGGCATGACATGTGCTCTCTGAATAAAATTTAACGGTAAACGATTTCCTCTTATTGAGATAAATTATTGTAAAACATGGTGCGAGGAATTTAAATCTGAATAAACGAAGTCATTTAAGCTACGCTTTTCGAGGTAGTAAGTCGTTAATTACAAAAAGAAAGAATTTCTTGGCGGTAAAAGTATTTTGACGTTTATGTACAGTGGCTCACAGCTTATTTTATGCAGCGCATACTTTAAACTTTAGGGCTTTATAAAAACAAAACTAACAGGAATACAAAAGATAATATGGTGTCATTTAAAAAAGCAAAAAGTCTAGTTAAATAAAGGTTTTTCATTAATTGTGTATACATATATTTAGTTGCTTAAAAAATAAGAGAACAGAAAATACTGCTTAATTTCATTTCGCAGCTTATTTCATGCAGTCGCTTTTCTCTGTTACGGTACTCTAATGCTGCGCTGTCTAGCTATACTTTCGTTAGTTATGCCTTCGTTCTGTTTCTATAATTGCTTTGTGTTAGCTTTTTAGTCTGATTTTTTTTGCTTCAAGTGTCTGCTTCTATGATTATTTAAAAATAGGAGCGCGCACAAAGCTACAACAACGAAAATTGGTTACATACCATTTTAAAAATAGCAGCTCGCAGCGAAAAATGGCTGAAATGGTTAATATCAATTCCTCTACAGTGCAAAAGATCATCGAGCGCTTCGTCCATAAGAATCGATTGCACAATAAGAGCAAAGAAGCACCAACCAAAATTTTTTAATGCAACCGACGAGCGGCATATTGTACGGAAGATAAAGGCCAACCCGAGACTCTCAGCTCCGAGAATGGCTTTTGAATTTCAAACTGTCCTGAGCAAACAGTGTAGTGTTGAAACTGTTCGACGTGTTTTGCGCAAAAATAACTTTCATGGCCGAGTAACACGAAATAAGCCGTTTGTTAGCCACAAAAACAGATTATGCAGACTCAACTACGACAAAGAACATATGTCCAAGGCCCCAGAGTACTGGAATTTAGTTACTTTTGCAGATAAATCGAAGATCAATTTATTCGGTTCAGATTACTTACTTACTTAGTTGGCGCTACAACCGTATGTCGGTCTTGGCCTCATCTAAGAATTTGCGCCAGCCATTTCTGTCTTTCGCTTGCTGGCGCCAGTTGGAAATTCCAAGCTTCGTCAGGTTGTCCTCTACTTGGTCTTTCCAACGAAGATGCGGTCGTCCTCTTCTGCGTTGACCGCCGCTGGGTACCGAATCGAATGTTCTCTTCACTGGAGCATCGTCTTTCATGCGCTGAACATGACCAAGCCAGCGAAGCCGCTCGATTTTAATGCACTTGACTATGTCGATGTCAGCGTACAGCTCATACAGTTCATCATTCCACCGTATTCGATACTCGCCATTGACGCAGATTGGTCCGTAGATCTTGCGAAGAATCTTTCTCTCGAATGCTCCTAAAGTCTTTTCATCTAAACTGCTCAGCGTCCAGGTTTGTGATGCGTAAAGTAGGACGGGCATGATAAGCGATTTATAGAGCGTGATTTTCGTTCGTCGAGAGAGGGCTCTGCTTCTCAATTGCCTACTGAGCCCAAAGTAACACCTGTTGGCAAGAGTTATTCTGGATCCCAGATAAACGAAGTTCTTCACAACCTTGAATGAGGTATTGTCAACGGTACCGTGGGTTCCAAGACGCTGGGACTGTTTGTTTGTTTACACTAAGTATTTCGTCTTATCTGCATTCATTGCCAGACCCATTCGACTTGACTCTCTTTCTAATCTGGAAAATGCTGCACTGACTTCGCGCGTATTATGGCCAATGATATCGATGTCATCAGCATACGCAAGCAGCATAACACTCTTGTAGAATATTGTGTCACTACGTCTCAGATCAGCAGCTCGGATGATCTTTTCCATCATTAGGTTGAAAAAGTCGCACGATAAGGAATCACCTTGTCTGAAACCTCGATTGATAATAAATGGCGGGCAGAGGTCCTTCCCGATTTTAACTGCGCTGCTGGTGTTGCTCAGTGTCATCCTGCAAAGTCGTATTAGTTTTGCAGGAATACCAAATTCAGACATGGTGGAGTACAGGTGCTTCCTTATTGGGCTGTCGAAGGCGGCTTTGTAGTCGACAAAAAGATGGTGGGTGTCGACTTGTTTTTCTTGAGTCTTCTCCAAGATTTGTCGTAGCGTGAAAATCTGGTCGACGGTGGACTTTCCAGGTCTGAAGCCACACTGATAAGGTCCGATCAGTTCGTTTACAATGGGCTTCAATCTTTCACATAAAACGCTCGACAGGACCTTATATGCGATATTAAGAAGGCTTATCCCACGGTAATTGGCACAGATAGTGGGATCGCCTTTCTTGTGGATTGGGCAGAGCACACTGAAATTCCAATCATTCGGAATGCATTCTTCCGACCATATTCTGCATAGAAGCTCGTGAATGCATTTAAGTAGAGCTTCACCTCCGTTCTTAAACAGCTCAGCAGGTAAGCCATCAGCTCCCGCGGCTTTGTTATTTTTAAGCCGAGCTATAGCTGTCAGAACTTCATCATAGTCGGGCAGCGGAACCTCAACGCTTTCATCCGAAATTGGGGTTCCCGGAATATCATCTCTATTGGCGGAATTGTTGTCAGCGTCGCCATTTAGAAGCTTAGAGAAGTGTTCCCTCCATAACGTCAGTGTACTCAGGACATCTGTCACTAGATTCCCGTTTTCATCCTTGCAGGAAGAGGCCCCGGTTTTAAAACCATCGGCAAGGCGTCTTATTTTTTCGAAAAATTTTCGGGCCTCATTCCTGTCACCATACATCTCTATCTTTTCTTGCTCGCGCTTTTCTGCCTCTCTTTTTTTCCGCCTGAAAATATGTCTCTCTTCTCTCCTCTTTTCTTTGTATCGCTCCTTAGCAGCGCGCGTTACAACCGACTGCAGGGTGGCTTTGTAGGCGCCGTCTTTCTCTGCAGTGGCGTCGCGACACTCCTAGTCGTACCACTGATTTTGGCGACGGCGTTGGTAGTCAATCACCTCTTCAGCAGCCGCACGCATAGCTTTCTCTGTGTAGGGTTGCGTGTATCCTTAGCTGCGCACAGACGTATACGGATCTTGGCGGCAACAAGATAGTGATCCGAGTCAATGTTTGCACCACGGATCGTGCGTACATCCAATACACTGGAAGAGTGCCTTTCGTCGATCAAAACGTGAACAATTTGATTCTTGGTTTTTTGATCAGGGGACATCCAGGTGGCTTTATGAATATTGAGATGCTTGAATCTAGTGTTACTTACGACCAAGTTTCGTGCTGCGGCGAAGTCAATCAGCCTCATTCCGTTATCGAAGGTGTTGTCGTGGAGGCTGAACTTTCCGACTGTTAGACCAAAAATATTTTCCTTGCCCACCTTAGCGTTGAAGTCACCAAGCACGATTTTTACGTCGTGACGGGGGCAGCGCTCGTAAGCATTTTCAAGGCGCTCGTAGAAAATTTCTTTGATCTTATCGTCCTTGTCTTCTGTCGGAGCGTGCGCACATATTAGGCTTATATTGAAAAATCGAACCTTGATGCGGATTATGGCAAGTCGTTCGTTCACAGGTGTGAATCGCAGGACTTGGAGGTCGTAGTCTCTTGCCAACTACAAATCCGCATCAAAACTCGTGCTTCTCCGCATGGCCGCTGTAGTAGATATCACAGGATGCATGCCGAATGCAACCCTGTCCCTTCCATCGCATTTCTTGGATAGCAGTGATATCAGCTTTGTATCTTTCCAAGACATCAGTCAGTTATATAGAGGCACCTTCCCAATTAAGGGTTCGGACATTCCAGGTCATTATCAGTTTTTCGTTTGCGGTAGTCATCAGATTTGGGGATCATTTTTCTTCTTTTCTTATTTGTTTTCATTGAAATTGGTTTTTACGGGTGGGCTTCAAACCCGACGCACAACCTATTTTAAGCCTAGGGAGGCCCGCTGCTCAGATCAGCCGCCAAACTAACGGTTGTCAGTTTTGACGTTGCCCAGGAAACACCACGTGGAGGTTTGAGTCGACTTGAGGCGATTTCACAAAGATTATGCTGGCCTCGCCAGGTTGAGACAGTCAGACATGTTACATTGTTACATCGCCCCCAGATTCCCAGACTCCAGATTCGGTTCAGATGGTATGTGCTATATGTGGCGAAAACCGAATACCGAGGTCAACAAAAAAACTTAAAACAAACTGTGAAACATGGCGGTGGCAGCGTCATGGTTTGGGCCTGAATGTCAGCTGCTGGTACTGGGAAGTTGCCGTTTATTGAAACAACAATTTACAAATTTGAGTACCTACAGATCCTGAAGAACAATTTGTTGCGAGTGCAAAGGCTCTGGGTATAAAATTAAATTTCCGATTTTACCAGGATGACGATCAAAAACACAAAGCGGGTATTGCGCAAACCAGGCTAATATACAACTGCCCACAGTTGATGACGCCGCCAGCACAGTCGCCAGACCTTAATGTTACTGAAAATGTGTGGTCTTTATTGGAAAATAACATCAGGAAACATCAAATTTCATACAAAAACCACCTGAAAGAGATGTTGAAAACGAGGTGGGCGAATATTTCGCCACCTATCACTCAAAAACTGGTCGCATCAATGCCAAGCCACCTTAGATCTGTTGTGGACAACAAGGGCTATCATACCAAATAATAAAAATATCAAATATCATTAATTAATACGAAAAATTTATAAATAACAAGTGACTGCATAAAATAAGCTGTGATATGAAATTAAGCAGTATTTTCTGGTTTCTTAATTTTAAGCCAACTTAATATATATTTTTACAATAAATTAAGTTAATTTAGTAAACTAAACATCTTGTTTTTATAAATGATACTATATTATTTTGTCTATTCCTGTTAGTTTCGTTGTTATAAAGCCCTAACATTTAAAGTATGTACTGCATAAAATAAGCTGTGAGCCACTGTAAGTTACGATTTGGTAATTAATATCAAAGTATTTAATAATTATTCAAATTTATTCAATTGTATTTGTTTCGCAAATAAAAATATATTAATTCGAGTTTTCTTAAAATATTTTAAAAACTCAAAATATTTGCATTTTCTTTTCGTCAAAATAATTATGCCGACTACTGTATATGAACACCTTCTGTGAAATCATGTCCATGAACTTATTTGGCATAAAGTTTAAATATACAGCGAGCTGAGAAACAGAGGGGATTTTTTGCGAAATGCGTTTTTGCATTGATATTTATGCTTTGCGATGGTTTCCAGTTTTGCTTTCACCCATTTTATTTAAAAGAAAAACTTGAGACTATACTATACATTCTATACAAGACTATACATTCTGATATAATCACAGTATCAGAAGGTTCTATCTAGAAAAACTTGATGCGCTTGGAACCAGAAGGGTTTATCTGGAGCCAATTTAAAGGTGAAAGCAAAAAACTTTAAATTCGTGAAAAAGATTTATTTTTTAGGCTTTAAAATGTTGCAAAGTAACTGATGTTGATATGTAGGTATCAAAACTATTTTTTTGTCCAACGACACGCCCACTGCCATACAAACTATCCACAATGCACAGATTAGAACAAATAAAAGCTACGAAATTATTCTGGTAACTTTTATGGTCGTATTTGGTATTTGAGGCATAGGAAGAAACAGAAGAAGGTTTTCAAAATATTTGGATATGTAGGCATGGCACCTTCCATACAACTGAAACACATTTTTCGCAATATCTAAAAAACCAGCAAAACTATGGGGAAAAATATTAGATATTTATCAATTATAGCATTTGAAAAATGTATGCCAAATTTTGGCATTATTGATCAAAATAATATAGTGGGAGGGCAATTTTTGCTTTATCTGATATATCAGTGAAGATACATATGAAAAAACTCAAATAAATTACGTTATTTGAAAAATGTACGCCAATATTTACCGTTTTTAGTATCACTTTTAATGCCTGTAATTTCAACGAATAGTTATTTATCGGTGTAAGAACTCCATAGGTATATACTATCTATCCGGTATCTTTTCGTTGGTAACTTCAACGCTTTTAATACCTAAGGCCCTAATTACGAGTTAAAATCGACGTTCGATCTTAGCTGGTTATCGAACAACGAGTATCGAACGTCAAGTTCTTATTATGAGCAGTGCAACCCCGTCGAAATGTTCGTTGTGCATCGAATTTTCAGTCGAACAGAATTTTGCTTTCGATGCGGTTCCTGCTAAGCAATATTGTTAAAAATATAAGTATTTTGTGATTGTGTTTTACATTTTAAAAACTAAAAAATAATTTTGGAACTGTTTTTGTAAACTTTATACAGGTCTAAGGTGGTAAGCAACAAATGTCAGTTAGAAAACCTGATCTCATTAATGGAGGTAAGCTTTAACTGCAAAGGGTATTTGTTCCAAATTTCAGCTAACAAAGATATGGGAAGTATTCACTCTAGAATTAAATTTTTTAGAACCACCAGTTAGTGCAACAGCAAAGTGACTTAAGGTTAGCTAAAGAAAGCGTCCATCAACCGTTTTCTACTTCAAGCAAGTTCCGTCAAGGTTTCATGCTCTTACGAATCGTCGAACCATAATTCCGTCGTAGTCATAACTTTTTTCCTCTTATTTTTTGCAATCAACTTTCAAACAAATCGTATTTAGTTGAAATAAAATTACGATCAGCTGATAAAAATATACTACCGTGAACAGAGCAAATGAACGAAAATCACAATAACGATACTCTTTGTCGAAAGCTCGTTCTAATACCAAATGCAAATTCGTTCGATCAGGCCATGCAACTACAGTCACAGATCGAACGCAGCTCATAATAAGGGCCTAAGTGTTTGTAGGCCAAATATGTTTTTAAAATATGGCAACACTTTGCTTTTTGTGTCAAAAAACTTGACATATAAAAAAAGACACAGTTTCGATATTGTCGTAAGTATAGACGTAGAATTCCTTTTTATACAGCAATAGAGAAAAATTCTGGTTTTTTTATTTATATTTTTCAAAACTATTTTAAAGCATTTCATCTTGCAAATAAAAATTATTCAAAAACAAATTTGTTGTTTTTGTCTCTCTTCAAACTTACCTGATCTAAAAATCTCACAATTAAATTCATGTTAAAATTTGTTTTGTTTTATAAAAAGTTATCGTTTGATATTTTTGGTAATGAATTTGTTGTTCTTGTTCATTTGTTTTGTTGGTTAAAACTAAATTTAATTCAAAGTTATGTTTAATTAATGGTAATAAAATAAGGGTAAATTTGAATTATTTATTTTTCCTGTGTAAGAGCATATACATATATATTAAAAGTAATTTGAAATTAAAATTTAAGTTAACAAAATAAATTTTTAATATAGAAAAAATATAAGGTCGAGTAAAAATTAAGAACATCTAAAAAAATTTCAGCTAACTGAACCAACAACAATTACCAAGCAAATCTAAAACAACGACGCACGACAGCATGATCACAGCGGTTGAGCAAAGTTGGAGGGAATGAACCGAATCGTCCACAGAAAATAAACAGAACTTTGCTTACTATGTTCAACTTTTCACTCGTCACACACGAAAATTCTCGAGCTTGCGGCGAAAGCAATTATTGCTCATAGAATTGCCGAGTGAAAAACGGCTCTTTGCAACGCATGCAGAACCAAAACAACAATATCAGCAGCTAGTAGCAACATTGCCATTTATGTTGGAAAAATCCCATTCGTGGTAATTTTTAATTGCCCTTAGGAATTTTTGTTTTTGGAAATTCCTATTAAATTTTTTAATTCAGCGTGTTATTTTTTAATTGGCGTGGGAATTCAGCGGGGTATTTTTTTATTTTCTGTGGGAGTTTGGAAATTTTTTCTTTTTAAGTAAGCAAAATTTCTTTCTGGTATTTCTAAATGTTTTTTAAATTGTTTTTGCATATGGGACTTATTGTGGTATTTTTAATGCGAATGAGATTTTTGTGGCAATTTTAAATGCATGTGGAATTTGTGGTGGTGTTTTTAAAACGTGTGGTATTTTTGTGGTAATTTTTAATGATCGTGGGATTTTTTTTTTATATTTTTGTATTGCGGTAGAAACTTTTTTGTTTATCTTTATCATGGTAATTTTTGTTGTATTTAGTTTATGTTACTGTGAAAAAAGTAACTTTTTGTCGGAATTGTTTTAAATTTTAACTGGCAGCCTTGGCTAGTAGTAGTACATTTTTTTGTTGCCACATACTGTCTCTCTAGCTATATGCATCTGTATTCTCTATTGTATTAGGGGGCGCGTTTATAGTACCGACTTACGAACGAACCGAGCCGAGCTGAAACTCAACAATTCATTGGGGCAAAAGAGATGCATGACTTGTGTTCTCTATTGCTCCCATGCGATTTTGAGTCTCAGTTCGGATCGGCAAAGCAACAAGTCGCCACTATAAACGCGCCCTTACAATCCAACAAGCCATGAATGTCACTGTTCCAGCTAAACGGTACTTAAAATGGCAGCGTCTGATTTGCTGGTATGAAAACGACATACTTTTGTACCTTTAAACCGTTCTCTAGATAATTGTTAAGTCCTTTTTTATATTTATCAAGAATCGAATTGAAATTTATGTCATATTTGCTTGATGCATCGTTTGTTCCTGTCTTTTATCCCTCTCTTTTTCACCCGTTCGCCAAAAAACTCTAAAATATGCATCGAATCTTGTATTGCAATCAAGGTAGTGCAGTTGAGTTGCCGTTTATTGTTTAGTTTATTGTTGCAACTTAATAAAAACTATTTTAAGAAAAGGATACAATTGTTTAACAACAAATAAAATTAATTTACAACTTAAATTTTTCTTGTTGTTTACCTTGTTATTTATTATGTTGATTTTCTATGATTTAAATACAAATTCTAACTGTTTGATAGTTTAAATCATTCTTGATTTTAAATACACATTCTAGTTGTTTGATAGTTTAAAATCGTTTATTCAGCTTTAGTTCAGGTTAGAACAATTAATTGCTCTTACTAATTAATAGTATAAATCTGTCTTAAGTGGCGTACTACAATTGTCTATACTTGGCCCTCTCCTATTCTCTATATTTTTAAATGACATATTTTCTGTCTGCAGTCATGCCTCTATCCATGCATTTGCTGATGATGCCCAAATGTATTTATCTAGAAGAACTGGACTGGTTGATGACTTGTGCTGCAGAATGAATGAGGACCTCAACAGCATTAATGAGTAGGCAAATAGCAATGGTGTTCTTCTAAACTCTTCCAAACCATATGTACTTCCTATCTGTAGCGGTAAAACTTGTGTTAATGATGTCCCTGATTTGTTGATTGGTCCTAACAAGCTAACTGTGTCGAAAGTTGTACATCTTGGTTTCTACATTAATTCTTCGCTTTCATGTGCTGATCATGTTAATAATATTGTCAAAAAAGTTTATTATGTGCTAGCTGATATACCCGGTGTTACTCGAGAGTCATTTATATAAACATATTAACATACACTTCTGGATTAAATGTTTTTTAAAGTCTGGAATAGTGAAAAACATGTTGAATTTTATTTGTAAGCTACCGTTAGAAAGGTAATTGAACGAACATTAATCCAAAAAAGTTTCGGAAAATTTTTATTTTTGCTGGTTCCATCTCTTGCGGTGAGTTAATTGAATTCAAAGAAGGGGTACGAAAAACATATTTTAAAAATTAAAAATAATTTTTATATTTACTTAATCTTAAAGCAAGCACAATTACCTTTTCAACAAAATAAAAATTATGGTGGGACTCAATGCGTCCTTGAGATATGGACATTTTAATGTCTAAACAAAGATTTATATTAAAAAATATATTGAACTTTTGAACAAAAGAAATTTTAATGAAATATATTAAAAACAGCGGAGTAATTGGCATTAAAAGTAAAAACTTTGATTTACATGTAATTTTTTCCTCATTATTAGCTTTCAATGTTTTATGAAAATTCGTTGTACTAAAAATGATTGTACCTACTAAAATTTATATAAGCTGCGTTTTTTCATTGGAGATCAGGACCATATAATCGCATTTGCAAGCAAAGCAAAAACAACAAAAAATCCAGCAAGTGAGCTGGACATTTAAATTGATCCAATTCTATGTTTTCAAGTGTTGATGACAGTAGATGACGCTGCGACTGAAAAAACTGGCAGTACTGCATTATTTTACTTTTGAAAAGTTTGGTAGCAATAGCATTTTCACAAAATATTTTGCAAAACTTATCTGCTAATTGCATAAGAACATCAGATATTCTTCTGTAAGCAGAAAATAGCGCCACCTGTCTGCAATCCCAAACTTGTGGGGTTAAATTTGAAGAAACTTTTGAAAAAACATTATTCAGCTATTCACCGCAAGGTGTATAGTTTGTACCCACAGTTCTTACAAATGTGACGCCATCTATCTGTGAACTTAACGCACAGATAACACACAGAAAACTAATGAAACGATTGTGCTGACCAGATGTGCATATGTTTTATTATATCGCCATATAGCTGAAACTGATTACATGAAAATATTAACTTTTACAGCATTCTTATTCACAGTCATCTTTTCGATAAAATTGTGATATATATACAACATATAAAGTACCACTGATAAAGAACTAAGTGAAAACGGTGACACAATAGTGAGAAAAAAATAGAGAAATCACAACAAAACAAATTTAACAGGAGGGGGGCAGCAGGGGGATGGGGAGGCAAAACTAAGTAGATTACTATATGGAAGATTTTATATAATCCAAAATGTTCGTAATTACTCTAAACACACAACTGCATGCTTAGGGCCAGTTTCACGACCGTTAGTTAACCAATTGGTTAACTTACTAAAGGTTGTTAGTTAACTATAACTTTTCATGATTTGGGTTTCACAATGCTTTAGTTAACTAATAGCAATTTTATTAAAAAAATATGGCAGCACTGTAGAAAACATATGTTTGTGACATTTGCTTAAATTATTTTCTTCTGCACAATTGAAAAAATAATGGATGCAATAAATAGTGATAGTGCGAGATGTGCTAACTTTTCATCAAATGAAATTGATTTTCTTTTGGAAAAAGTGGACAAATACAGACACATCATTGAATGTAAAAAATCTGATAAGTATCATGCATATGAAAAGGAGAAAACATGGCTGAAAATTGAATCAGAATACAATTGCCAGAACGCGGAACGGACGTACAGGAATTTAAAGGTTCTAAAAACTAAATATTACAACCTAAAAAAGGATCTAAAAAGGAGAGCGGCAGCTGAAAAGCGGTCTTTGTACGCAAATGGTGGAGGGCCGCCTGCAAAGTTGTTGCTGACTACAACAGATGACAAAGTGCGGTCCATATTGAACGAGCGTCAAGTATCTGGTCTGGATTCCATACACGACTGCGATGCCTTGGACGTAGTCAATGTTCTGGATTGTGAAATGGATTTGACCCAGGAAGAAGCGGTAGATGAAACCAGTAAGAACCAAACTGTTTATATACATTAGTGGAAGTGCCAGATAAAAACCTGGAATCTATCAGCTGGCAAAAATATAACCTGCAGAAGCTTAAAACTCCAACGAATCCTAAGCTTAAGGCACATGAAAAAGACAAAAGTTCAAAGACAACAAAATGGGCAAAGCTAGCAGGTATAAAATCTAAATGGACTGAAGAAAAGATGAAAGAAATTGAAATCTTGGACAATGAGCATAAGAGGCGTATGAAAATAATGGAGAAAAAGCATGAAATGGACAAACAAGAATTTGAATTACACAAGAAGGAACTTGATTTGCGCATTAAGCATATGATTGACAAGCACAAGCTAGAAAAGCAATTATTGGGAATGAAATTTACGACTGAATACCTTAATTAATCAACCCGCATTCTGGCAATTGTGCTCTGCTTCAGTTTTTAAACATGTTTCTTCTTCTCATCCGCATGAAAGGCTCAATTCCTAAATGCATTTATGCAATGCATCAGTGTCTTTTATTTTAAATTAGTGCTAAGTTTAAATACGAGCACTACGCAACTCTGTTGATAGCCTTAAAAATAATATAGTTGCGCAATTTTGGTTAAAAACTTTCGGACCAATTCAAAATAAAACACACTGATGTATTGTATTAATGCATTAGGAACTCAGCCAAATTTCTCGAATTTTTTGAACTCAATTGTGTCTTCGTATTTGAATACCTTAATTATTTTTAAAGTACTGCTGTGAATTTAAGTATTATTTGTGTTTTAAGTTTTCTTTTGCATTCAAATATGTGTTTGTATTTGGAAACCTTAATTAATTTTATAGTACGACTGTGAATTAAAGTATTATTTCTGTTTTAAGTAAGAGTGATATTTATATTTATAAATAGTTACATAAATAAAAAATTACATTTTTACAAAAAAATATGGTCGTGATTATATTATCTTTTTCGACGAGTAATTGAAACACTCCACACTTCCTCATAGTCCGAATCGCTATCAACACCGTAATCCCAATCGCAATCCATCAATATTTGTTTGAGGTTTCACTTTTTGCTTTTTTTTTCTCTATTACAGAAATCAGCTGTTAGTAAACTAATGGTTTAAACCATTAGTTAACTTCGATTGTGAAACTCAAATCTGTTAGTTAACCTCTGGTCAGTGGTTAATTAATGGTCGTGAAACTGGCCCTTAGAAATAAATGGGGACGTTCAAGCTATATAGAGAATTTTAACACAAAACTAAGTTTTATTAATAGTCTGGTATGGAAAAATAGATTTTTAGCCATAACTTTTGATTGGAAAGAGATATTGGTGGAATTTTTTCACATAAATTATTTTTGAGACTTGACATTTTTGTATAAAATATAAAAACAACATTTTGGAAAAAATAAATTTCGCGAAAAAATCAAAGGTGGCATACCCTTGTTGTTTTGATGACAAAAACAGTAAAATAATTTTTGCACTTAGCTGGAAGAATTTTTGCAAATAAATGCTATGTCATATGAAAGGTAGTCAGATTTGCTATTTTTAATTGATTTAATTTTTACAACAACAACAATTTTTGAGTCATTTTTGAGTAAAAAGTCAATATTTTGGACTTTTTTTGGCATACTCATAAAACATATATTCACTGACTTAACGGTACAGTTCAACCTATTTTTGTGAAGTGATTTTATTGAACTTTTGAACAAAAAAAAAACTTGAATGAAATATATTAATGGACAGCGGAGATATTTGCATCGAAAGACCAAACTTTGATTTTCATGTCGTTTTTTTCTCATTCTTAGGCAACGATGTTTTATGAAAAAGTCGTTGTACTGAAAATTTCTCCAACTTTGAAGATATGTCAGTGTTTTCGATGTCAAAATAACAAAAAAAAAGTATAGCAGTGAGAGGACTGCCGACCGAAGCGAAAACCTATACATAAAATATTAGTATTCCCTGGAAGACGTTGTCCTGCCACGGACCGCCTTACTGCTATATAACAATTTTCATGCTAATAGGGGGTTTCGGACTATCCTACATGTAGGATGGATTTGAAAGGTCGGACGGACATGTAGGATGTGCAAAAGCTCATACTGCAGCCCGTCCTACATGTAGGATGAATATCAAAAAGTTATAAAAGTTCCACTATGATCTTGTTCTTCTCTGTGCGTCCTTGTTTGTAGATTTCCTTTGTAAATGTTGTTGGCGCAGTTAGCTGGAAATTTTTTGTAGACGTTGTGAATTCTAATTGTGTAGCTACAGTCGGCATATGAAATCATAATTATTTTGGTTAAGAGCTTATAGCAATTTATTAAATTTTTTATATATATTACTGAAACTATTTCTTTTAAGCAAAAGTGTTACCATATCAAAAATACATATAATTAAAGTAATTTATTTAAATTATTTCATTATTGAGTTTATATAAAAAAATTAAAGCTTATTTATATCTATTTATATCATAACACTACCACAATATACATTTGGTGCGAATGTGCGCAATGAAATACTTTCTATATTTTTTTTTCAAATAATTTTTATTTTATTTTATGACTTCTTATTTTAAAATATTTTTTATTTGAACAATTTTTTATTACTATTTTCTTTGAACAAATTTTCACTACTGAAATTTTCAAAATGAAAATTTCTGAAAATATAATAACTGAATACAATTCAAAATGTTTTTTTTTATAACAAGTGTTTTATAGACAAGTGTTAGTATTTTCAATAATTGCTAAAATGATGTAATACGTTATTAATGATAAATCAAGGTAAGTGAACTGTAAGTTAAGATAAAAATCAACGTCAGGAGAGGTAAGTATTAATGTAATTAAAGGTAACTATCAATGTAACGAACAGGTAAGTATTAACCCTTCGTGGGACCCTAAGGTCCGTAGGGACTTTTTCGATTTTGAATCGCAAATTACTCCTATTTTGGCCACTACGACCCCCTCCCAAAGTTACCATGTATTCTTGGAACATTTAGTTCTGCGTCTTTTACGGGTTCGATCATTAAAATCGGACCAGTGTGTAAGAACTAAAACTTTTACCAAGTTTTACCCTTACATGTTAGCTTCAACTCACCTTCTATTTCTTTATTACAGATTTACCACTGGGTCGTCCACCACTCACAGTCCCACAGACCACCGTGGCATGACGGCCTAAACGAGAACAGGAAGCAGAGATTGAGAGGGGACACGACAGCCAGTCTTAGATTAGTTGTAGCACATTGAATTAAATTTCTATATTTTTTTGTATTAGAATTAAGGCATTTTTTTTATTATTATTATTAGTGATCCGCTAGAATTTTAGGATAAAATAATAAACTTTAAGAATGAATTTAAAATAGAAGAACATGGGTATTATGTTTTATATATAGTTACTGAGGCATATGCCTAGATTTACCACAGGGTCATTTCACTGCAGTATGACTCATTTGTTTATTTTCTTTTCTTTTCGGCACGTCAACGGGACTGCAATGGCGAGGTGAGCACTTACAGTAGAGACCGCAACATCACACGACGTTGTTGGCCAACCAGAACGCCGAACGGAGCGTCTGTTGCCACCGTGTGAGAGAGATGTTGCCGCAACATGAGGCTGGGCCGCCAGCAGCCAGAGGACTTTAAAGGGCCATCTGAAGAGAAACAAGAGTCAGTTCCTACCAACCACCGAGACGATAAGACGTGTGCAGCTCCGATAGTGCGAACAAAGTTTAATTGCAAATTAGTAACAAGAGTCAGTTCCTACCAACCACCGAGACGATCAGACGTGTGCAGCTCCGCTAGTGCGAATAAAGTTTTAATTTCAAATTAGTCACAAGAGTCACAAGAGTGGAGTGCCTATCAACCACCGAGACGATAAGACGTGTGCAGCTCCGCTAGTGCGAACCAAAAGGCAGCGACAGAGGCGAAAGAACGTCGACAGAGGCAGCGACAGAGGCCAAAGAAAGGACGTCGACAGAGGCAGCGACAGAGGCCAAAGAAAGGACGCCGACAGAGGCAGCGACAGAGGCCAAAGAAAGGACGTCAACAGAGGCAGCGACAGAGGCCAAAGGAAGAACGTCGGCAGAAGCAGCGGCAGATACCATCAAAGACACAGGCTGAAGTATCAATGTAATAAGTATATCGAGTGTTATTGTATTATTTTGGTGCCAGGATATCTGAAGAGAGTAAATTCGCGTCGTTTGGAAACCGTTAGAATTATTACCGCGTGACGTTAGTCATCCCATCGCGACCAATTCCCGCCACAACTATCAAAGTGTCAATTCTTATTTGTCTTTCCAACCGAATCTTCAATTCGATTTCGGCCTGAACTGGGATTCATAGTCGTTAAGCGCAACCAGTTCCCGCCACAACTATCAAAGTGTCAACTCTTATTTTTCTTTCTAACCGAATCTTCAATTCGATTTCGGCCTGAACTGGGATTCATAGTCGTTAGCGCAACCAGTTCCCGCCATAATTGTCAAAGTGTTAAATTTTATTTCCTAACCGAATCTTCAATTCGATTTCGGCCTGAACTGGGATTCTTAGTCGTTAAGCGCAACCAGTTCCCGCCATAATTTGCAAAGTGTTAAATTTTATTTTCTAACCGAATCTTCAATTCGATTTCGGCCTGAACTGGGATTCATAGTCGTTAGCGCAACCAGTTCCCGTCATAATTTTCTTCCCTTGTCTCACGATCCCACCCTATATTTTCACTCCCATTGGTTTCGTGCGGTAATTACGTATGTCAACAAGGACAACCGTGTAATAGTAGTAATCAAATCTATACCCATTCAGATAAACTGAGCAATCAATCCTAAATTAATTTTTGATAATCAGAAATAGGCCTACCATTAACAATTTAATATATTTTGACTAGAGTCGTAAGTTATTCAAATAGTAATTTATTTGTAAGCATATAGTAAGAAATACTGAATAATAAAGCTGTTGTAACGTGTAACAAGCGGGTGTTTTGACTTGGTGCCATAGTTAGATAAAGGATAAATAATTGTCAAGAACCCTGGTGTCGGCGAGCGACACTCCAGCCTAGAAGGTTCCTTACAATGGCGCCCGAGCAGGGACACCAAGTCATTCACAGCTAGAGCACTAAACTAAATATTTAGTCATGTTACAAGAATTACAATAGCTTTGCGATCGCTTCTCGTGTCTTTTCAAATCTCGATAATTGCGCGACAAATAGAGCGGGAATTCTAAAGCCAATACTTTCGGGATTGAGTTGGCCCGTGTCTGATACGAAAGTAGTTGAAAATATACTACGGTTTATTCATTGGTCAATGAGCATTTGGGTCAAGGAGTTTGCCGACAGCAAGAGAAAGTAGTTGAAAAGATACTACAGTGAAGAGTCGACAATAAAGAAAGTAGTCGAAAATATACTACAGTGAAGGAGTCGACAGTAAAGAAAGTAGTCGAAAAATACTACGCTCGTGACCAATAAATAAACAAAGAGGGGCCAAATCTAGTCTAACGATTCTACGAGTTTTTTTTACAAAAGTTCTGATAGGGTTTGTGTCTGGTTGACGACACTCGATAAGTCTTGAATCAAAAGTCGAAACAAATTAAACGGAAAATATTGAGTCCAGGTAGCTCACACCTGTTTGAAAAAAAAAATATAATAATACGTAATTAACTTTGAATTGGCCTGTCACTACCGATAATACATTTTTATACTCCAAGAAGGGCTGTCCTTTCACAGGCAGGACATTAAGGGGGTAATTCTTGGTGGGGGTAAGGTTTAGTCGAACTCGAATACTCGCCGGTAGGGGGTACGGTGCAAGAGAAACGGAAGGGGTCAGCAGATTCTATCATCATACGCATTTAGACATAAACGCCACAATGGTCCGAACGTCGTGGATATACTCACTCAGGAAGGACGACCTCTTAGTCTATGCACAGGAGTTCGGCTACAGTGAAGATGGAACAGTTGAAGAGCTGAGGAAACGTTTCGCAGCAGTGGTGGCCGAATGTGAGGAGGACCCTCAAATGCAGCAACGGTTACAAGAGTTGGAAAGTAAATACAGTGATAAGAGGGCAGTATCACCGAAAAGTCTAGGGGTCCCACCTGCAGCAAGTTTCCAGGGTCTCGAAGAGACGCCACTAAGGGTGCTGGTGCCAGAGATAGCAGCAAGACGGAGTGAGCACACTGAAGCGGTGGCATACAGCAGGGTTATAGATCAGGTGAGGAAGTGGTCCATCAAATGTGATGGCAGCCGAGACCCATTGGGGTTTATAGAGAGAGTTGAGGAGTTGGCGAATGTATACGGCCTCGACAAAGACCACTTGCCTCGTACGATGCCTGAATTGCTAAAGGATAGTGCGCTCATATGGTGGCGTAATAATAGAGCGAGCGGTGATTCTTGGGCGCAGTTTAAGGAAAAGTTTTTGACATACTTTTTACCAGCCCGCTTCTTCGAGAGATTGGAAGATCAGATCCGCGGCAGAGTGCAGAAGCAGCAGGAGCGGTTCAAAACATACAGTCTGGAACTGATTGATTTAATGAGGCACGCAAATTGGACAGATGAACAGAAACTAGAACGGGTATTCCGGAATTGTCGAAAAGACTACCAGTTGTACATCCGACGGCGAGATTTCCCCACATTTGAGGAACTACAGATGATGGCAGAAGATTTTGAACTGGTCCAGGGAGGATCTCATGCCGATCGGTCGGGGTCATATCACCGAGACGAATACCATCGGATGGTTACTCCAAACACACGTGGTGAGGAGGCGACAATGCAACGTATAAATGAACAATCTTCCCACCTTACGCCAGGTAATCTAATATGTCAACTCTCGTACGGCTTGTAGGAGATGTGGTCAAGAGGGCCATATACAACGAGGATGTAGAGGTGAAGAAGTACAATTTTGTTGGGCGTGCGGTCGACGTGGCCGGAAGACCATGGAATGTTGCCCACGTCATGTAACGGGAAACGCAAGAGGACTCGTCTCAAGCCGAGGAAGAAACGAGCCCGGTCACCAGCCTCCTCGGCGACACTAAAGTGTCTACACTACAACAACCGTCGGATTTTTGCGCAGGTGTTGATCGAGGGCTGCCAGCTCGAGGCGACTATTGATACAGGCGCTACACGGAGCTTCGCCAGCCAAACACTAGCCGACAAGCTAAGGACACCGGAGAATAGCCAGCTGCTAGCTACGAATGTACGAATGGCCGACGGTTCATTACGGATAATAGAAGAGACTTTAGTCGTTGAAGTAGAAATGGGCTCAACAAGATGTGAGTTGATATTACTCATTCTCCCAGGAGTAGCAGATGATTTGCTTTTAGGCATGGATTTTCTCCTAAAAACTGAGGCTCAATTTAGTTGTGGTGGCCAAACTATCACCTTACGAGCCACTAATCAGACCGACGTTGGTGCAGCAGCATGTACGACCATATGCGAAGAGCCAGATGCGACAACGGACCAGGTAAACGCGTTTTTGCAGGAAGAATTAGCCAAAATTGAGGCACTGAAAGGGCCTGCCAGAGGAGTCAGCCACAAGATCATTATGACGGATGACAGACCTTTAAAACAGCGGTATTTCCCACGCAATCCTGCGATGCAGGAGATAATCAATCAAGAGATCGACGAACTGCTCGCGAAAGGGTGCATTGAGCCGTCACATAGCCCTCATAGTGCACCAATCGTGTTGGTGAAGAAGAAGACGGGCACCTGGAGGCTCTGCGTCGATTACCGCCAACTGAACGCGAGGTCTGTCCCTGACGCCTACCCTCTACCACGAATTCATCATATCCTTGATCGGCTACGCAATGCAAAATACATAAGTAGCCTAGATCTGAAGAATGGATACCGGCAGATCCCAATGGACCCAGCTAGCAAACAGTATACCGCTTTCACGGTGCCCGGACGCGGCCTATACCAGTGGCGAGTGATGCCCTTCGGACTGCATTCGGCTCCAGCAACGTTTCAGAGAGCTTTGGATAAGGTGATTGGACCCGAGTTAGAGCCATACGCGTATGTTTACTTGGACGTTATCATCGTCACCGGAAGCTCTAAAAGCGAACATTTGAGGAACTTGAAGGAAGTGTTCCAGCGTTTGCGTGCAGCAAATTTGAAGTTGAATGTTGAGAAGTGTGAGTTCTTCCGTGCCGAAACGAAATACTTAGGGCACGTGGTAAGTGAGCAAGGCATTCATACCGACCCCGAAAAAGTTGCAGCCATCAAGCAGTTGACACCACCAGCGAATCTTCGTGAGCTGCGTCGATACCTGGGCGTAGCTTCATGGTATCGACGATTTGTACCTGATTTTTCTACCATTGTACACCCGATGACACTGCTCCTTAAGAAAGGAAAACACTGGCGATGGGGCTCTGACCAACAGATGGCGTTCGACTTGTTAAAAAAGAAGCTGACTGAAGCACCAGTTCTGGCTTGTCCCGATTTTAATCGAACCTTCGTGTTGCAGACCGATGCCAGCGACTATGGGTTAGGAGCAGTGTTAACCCAAGATTTTGACGGCACAGAGCGAGTGATAGCCTATGCAAGCCGGCACTTAATACAGGCTGAGAAGAACTATAGTCCGACAGAGAAGGAGTGCCTGGCTATCGTGTGGGGCATTAGAAAGATGAGATGCTACCTGGAAGGATACCGGTTCATTGTCATAACGGATCACCTGTCTCTAAAGTTGTTGAATTCCATTGACAGCCCACTCGGCCGGATAGCGCGGTGGGCACTGGAACTTCAACAATACAGTATAGACGCGGCAAACTAAACGTAGTGGCGGATGCACTATCGCGCCAACCCATGGAAGATTTACGCAGAACGGCAGAAGAAACGCAGACTTGTAAGTGGATAGAAAAACGCAAAACAGAGGTAAGAAATGACCCCGAGAAGTTCGCTGATTATTTAGAAGAAGACGGACAGCTCTATCGACATATTCGTAACCAGGTTGGCGACGAGGACACAGCACCATGGAAGATGTGCGTTCCAATATACTTACGCGCCAGGGTCATGGCCGAAAATCATAATCAACCGAGCGCAGGCCATCTTGGAATCCGGAAAACCATCAGTAGAGTGACCAGTCGGTACTATTGGCCAGGTCTTTTTCGAGATGTGAGCCGGTATGTTAGGCGCTGTGAGACATGTCAGCGCTATAAAGGAAACCAACAGGCACCAGCGGGAAAAATGCTGACGCACATCGCAGAGGAACCATGGGCGACGGTTTGCGCAGACTTTGTGGGGCCTTTACCACGGTCAAAGCATGGAAACACCATGATATTGGTATTTTTCGACAAATTCAGCAAGTGGACCGAGGCCATACCCCTACGCAAAGCAACCAGCGACAGCCTAAAGAAGAGCTTCCGTGAACGAATATTGGCTCGATTCGGCGCACCTAAAGTGATTATTACCGACAATGGCACCCAATTTGCCAGCCGCTCATTCCGCAAGTTCCTGCAAGACATCGGCACCAGGCAACAGTTTACGGCTCCGTATACGCCTCAAGAAAACCCGACGGAACGCGTAAACAAAACGTTAAAAACGATGATTGCTCAATTTAGCCAGGAGCAGCACAGGACTTGGGATGAGCAATTACCGGAACTCACACTGGCCATAAACAGCAGTAAGTCAGACACTACAGGCTATAGCCCTGCCTTTTTAGTTCAAGGCCGTGAGCCACGGCTACCAGGAGCACTGTTTGACGAATATACGGTGGGCACAGGAAGAGAAGTTAAATCACCAACAGGGCGCGCTGCACAACTTCAAGAAATATTTAAAATTGTGCGCCACAAGCTCAGTCAGGCATCTCGCGACCAAGCACGCTACTATAATTTGCGTCGTCGCAATTGGAAACCTGCCGTCGGTGACCTCGTTCTGGTGAAACAGCATCCACTGTCCAGACCCATAAATAGCTTCGCGGCCAAGTTAGCGCCAAAATTCGAGGGACCATATTGCGTGATGGGGTACCGTTCACCAGTTATTGCACAGGTAAAGAGGAGAGGTGAGACACGAGTTAAGATAGCCCACGTGAGTGATCTGAAAAGATACTACGGCGATGTGGCAGAGAACGAGAAATAGTGAGCAGAAAGTTTCTACATGTTCGCAGGGCCAACTGCGTCAACAAAAGGGCATTATGAGTAGACGTTTTCTGCGTAAGGGCGGCAGCATCCGCCTTAAAAACTGTGAACCGCAGCGGCATCTGCGTTAACAACTGCTGACCGCAGCGGCATCTGCGTGAGCAACTGCTGACCGCAGCGGCATCTGTGTGAACAACTGCACCGCGCAGCCGCATCTGCGTTAACAACTGCTGAGCGCGGCCGTACCCGCGGAAATAACTACATGTGCGCAGGGCCAACTGCGTTATCAAAAGGGCGTTATGAGTAGAAGTTTTCTGCGTGAGGGCGGCAGCATCCGCCTTAAAAACTGCGAACCGCAGCGGCATCTGCGTGAACAACTGCAGAGCGCAGCGGCATCTGCGTGAACAACTGCGAACCGCAGCGGCATCTGCGTTAACAACTGCTGACCGCAGCGGCATCTGCGTGAGCAACTGCTGACCGCAGCGGCATCTGGGTGAACAACTGCACCGCGCAGCCGCATCTGAATTAACAACTGCTAAGATCGAAAAAAAAATGTGTTAACAAAAGGGTAGTCGAGACAGAAATTTAAGTTGTTTGCTATAATTGGAATGGAAAAGGTTGGGTAGCGCGTTAAGATAGCCATCGATAGTATTGTCAACGACCATGCGAACAAGAGTAGGTAAAATGGAGCGTTTACCACCACCAGCCATAAGAAAGAAAAGTAATTAAACCTAACTGCAACCTTACAACTACGTTACGATGGTTGTCTGAACGGAAGTCATGTGCAACATCGGCCGTGCAGACATTAGGTCATATACTGATCGCAAGCGACCAACTTCGTGACATACACAGCAGTCTGGCAGCGCTCAAAACAAATCAAATATTTGACCGTTAAGGGATAAACAACAAATGCATCATTCCAGTCAGTGCTAGTGAGTTGCATGAACAGGAGGTATTATCGCTAAAACTGCATCAACAATTTAGAATTTTTTATAAACAGCACTGTATAATCTGAGTAAGTACTAACAAGTAAAGTTATGTAATTCGCTTAAAGAAAACCATATCACCAGGGGAAGCAATACCCACGCAAGATCAAACATGCAACATGAAGGCAAAGGGCAGGCTCACCAGCATAACACGGAGGAAGCAGTATTTCGCATTCAGACTGAACCCGAGTGCTCAATCGATTCAATAAGGATGGCAGCTACGACATCGTCTACAACATTACCCACGCGTCGACAGGAGTTACTGCGATCAGAGTCAGCAGCACCGCAGGTGCTTTTAAGATATTCCCCAGGACCGGGCAGCTATACCGTGTACCGAAACGACTACCAACGAATCGAAACCGGACTTTTCCTCAACGATACGCTCATTGACGTCTTCCTCAAATGGCTATTGGCACAACATTCAGAAAAATTGCAAAACGACGCACATATCTTCAGCACGCAGTTTTTCACAAAGCTCATGCAGGCAGACAAAAATGTGACGCACCAAGTACGCCATGCGACAGTGAAAGGCTGGACTCGACGGATTCAGTTGGTACACAAAACCTTCATCATTGTACCAATCAATGAAGCGCTACACTGGTACGTAGTCATAATCTGCCTCCGACAACGACCAAGTCCGTCCAAACAGCGCGGCTGGATGTGAATTCTGGATTCATTCGCTACACAATCCAGAGCACATGTGGCACCCATCCTTAGAGGCTACCTTCAGCATGAATGGCAAGCAAAGTACCCCGAGGAAGTCCAAACAACCTGGGATGAACAAGTGCTGCCTTGCTACGAAGTCGCAGTGCCTCAGCAACCCAATAGCAGCGACTGCGGGCCTTTTCTGCTACATTTTGTGGACCTATTTCTACGCAACCCAGAACGAGACCTTCGAGAAGTGGGTGGTCAGCAATGATTTCACCAGAGGAGGCAGCCAATAAACGATTCGAGCTCGCTCAACTCATCCAGGGTCTTGTGAGCGAACCCATACGAGCAAAGCTGCCCCAACTATACCTGCCAGGCATGCAGAAAATCACGCGTGAAACCCCTACAGCTGCCACCAGCTCTGCAAAGCCATTCCGAAAACGTCGACGAGTTGCACGCAGGCTCGTACCCGAGGGCTATTCCGACGATTCGAGCGACAACACAAGCGATTGCTCACCCACAGCGCCACCATCATGCCGTACGGACCTCAGTGGTCCCACCCAGGCCGGCATAGTCGATACAAGGCACCGGCGCTCGCAATTGCAAACATCGTCGTCGACGCAGGACAATGCAGCCCACGACCTCGACGCCAGACACGACTCACCACCACCAACTAAAGAGGCTTTAAGGTTCCAGGAGCTCTTCGGTTCTCCACAGTGGACATCTAGCGAAGACAGTGTGCCTCACGTGCCATAAGAGTTCGCCTAGAACAAATCAGCAACGAAAACGCATTCGAGATAGATGAGGACGCAGAGCAGGATGAGTCGGCGCCTCAATGGCACCCTGCACCACCGTCAGAAGACGAAGACCAAAAGAGTCCATCCGGTCATGAACAGTACCTGAGCTTAGACCCAGGAAGTGAGATCGACTCAGGAGAGATCAACCAACGGCCAGCAACCCCAACCCTCCGACCACAATTACCCGAGGGCCTAACTACACGTCTGCAGAAGACCATCGATCAGCGACGCCAATCGTGGAGACCAGGACAAAACATCAGATTCCGCGAGGTTATCGGACCCCATCAGTTCCGAGTCACCATCACGCGCCAAGGAGAGGTGCATATTCAGCACACCTACCGGTAGTAAGGGGGAGATGTAAGAACTAAAACTTTTACCAAGTTTTGCCCTTACATGTTAGCTTCAACTCACCTTCTATTTCTTCATTACAGATTTACCACTGGGTCGTCCACCACTCACAGTCCCACAGACCACCGTGGCATGACGGCCTAAACGAGAACAGGAAGCAGAGATTGAGAGGGGACACGACAGCCAGTCTTACTGCATTTATCTGTATCACGAAGCAGCACACCAACGACAAGCAAGACACGAGAAGCAATAGAATTTCGTATAGAAAAAAGTATTGCTTCTCGTGTCTTGCTTGTCGTTGGTGTGCTGCTTCGTGATACAGATTAATGCCCTTAGATTAGTTGTAGCACATTGAATTAACTTTCTATATTTTTTTTTGTATTAGAATTAAGGCATTTTTTTTATTATTATTATTAGTGATCCGCTAGAATTTTAGGATCAAATAATAAACTTTAAGAATGAATTTAAAATAGAAGAACATGGGTATTATGTTTTATATATAGTACTGAGGCATATGCCTAGATTTACCACAGGGTCATTTCACTGCAGTATGACTTATTTGTTTATTTTCTTTTCTTTTCGGCACGTCAACGGGACTGCAATGGCGAGGTGAGCACTTACAGTAGAGACCGCAACATCACACGACGTTGTTGGCCAACCAGAACGCCGAACGGAGCGTCTGTTGCCACCGTGTGAGAGAGATGTTGCCGCAACATGAGGCTGGGCCGCCAGCAGCCAGAGGACTTTAAAGGGCCATCTGAAGAGAAACAAGAGTCAGTTCCTACCAACCACCGAGACGATAAGACGTGTGCAGCTCCGATAGTGCGAACAAAGTTTAATTGCAAATTAGTAACAAGAGTCAGTTCCTACCAACCACCGAGACGATCAGACGTGTGCAGCTCCGCTAGTGCGAATAAAGTTTTAATTTCAAATTAGTCACAAGAGTCACAAGAGTGGAGTGCCTATCAACCACCGAGACGATAAGACGTGTGCAGCTCCGCTAGTGCGAACCAAAAGGCAGCGACAGAGGCGAAAGAACGTCGACAGAGGCAGCGACAGAGGCCAAAGAAAGGACGTCGACAGAGGCAGCGACAGAGGCCAAAGAAAGGACGCCGACAGAGGCAGCGACAGAGGCCAAAGAAAGGACGTCAACAGAGGCAGCGACAGAGGCCAAAGGAAGAACGTCGGCAGAAGCAGCGGCAGATACCATCAAAGACACAGGCATAGTATAGACAAGAACAAAGAGTGTGAAATGGTTGAAGTATCAATGTAATAAGTATATCGAGTGTTATTGTATTATTTTGGTGCCAGGATATCTGAAGGGAGTAAATTCGCGTCGTTTGGAAACCGTTAGAATTATTACCGCGTGACGTTAGTCATCCCATCGCGACCAATTCCCGCCACAACTATCAAAGTGTCAATTCTTATTTGTCTTTCCAACCGAATCTTCAATTCGATTTCGGCCTGAACTGGGATTCATAGTCGTTAAGCGCAACCAGTTCCCGCCACAACTATCAAAGTGTCAACTCTTATTTTTCTTTCTAACCGAATCTTCAATTCGATTTCGGCCTGAACTGGGATTCATAGTCGTTAGCGCAACCAGTTTCCGCCATAATTTTCAAAGCGTTAAGTTTTATTTCCTAACCGAATCTTCAATTCGATTTCGGCCTGAACTGGGATTCATAGTCGTTAAGCGCAACCAGTTCCCGCCATAATTTTCAAAGTGTTAAATTTTATTTTCTAACCGAATCTTCAATTCGACTTCGGCCTGAACTGGGATTCATAGTCGTTAGCGCAACCAGTTCCCGTCATAATTTTCTTCCCTTGTCTCACGATCCCACCCTATATTTTCACTCCCATTGGTTTCGTGCGGTAATTACGTATGTCAACAAGGACAACCGTGTAATAGTAGTAATCAAATCTATACCCATTCAGATAAACTGAGCAATCAATCCTAAATTCATTTTTGATAATCAGAAATAGGCCTACCATTAACAATTTAATATATTTTGACTAGAGTCGTAAGTTATTCAAATAGTAATTTATTTGTAAGCATATAGTAAGAAATACTGAATAATAAAGCTGTTGTAACGTGTAACAAGCGGGTGTTTTGACTTGGTGCCATAGTTATATAAAGGATAAATAATTGTCAAGAACCCTGGTGTCGGCGAGCGACACCCCAGCCTAGAAGGTTCCTTACAAGTGGTTACCGAGATCTAAGGATTTACTTTTACTGCCTACGCGAAAGGTCCCTAAAGTCCCCTGGGACATAGTATGAAAATTAAGCAAATTAACGTTATTACTTCGTGGAATTCATTGTTTAATGGCTCAAAATTGCAGCTGCGTTTAGTTTCAAGGTAAAATAAATATTTTTGCTAATTGGGTTTTCCAAGAAATGAGCAGGGGGAGGTATAAGTTTGCTTATTTTATTGCTTTGTTCATCCCTGATGCATTTGTCTTATACCTGCGTGCCTTCCTGAATGTTGGGAAAAAAAAGGTATATAAACCAGTTGCTTCAAGAATATTCAACGGTTGTGTACTAACTTTTGAATTGAATTGAGCTAAAGAAAAATGTGCGAAGCAAATATCAATATAAATGAAATACTAAATGAACAAAGTTGTGATTTCGATGATGAAATAAGTGATCCATCATTCTAAATAAATGAAGAAGCCTCTGATTGCGAAAGTGGAGCCACTATTGAATACTGGGACGAAGATACAAGTGACGATGATGATGAAACGCCGCCAAATCAAGAAACAACTTCAGATGCCTATTATGTTGGCAAAAATGGTATGAAATGGAAGAAAGCGCCGCCACCAACTTCACGTGTAAGATCGCACAATATCTTCACCATGAGAAGTAGAGGAATAAGACCAATAATGACTTCGAATGATCCATTGAGCATATTCAAAACAATTTTTACCGAGGAAATGTCACACATAATCGTAAGAGAAACTAACCGAAAAGCCAAACAAACTATTGAAGCGTGGAATGAAGCTAATCCAACACGACCCAAAGAATAGCAACCATTGACACCCAAGGAGTTTGATGCGTTCCTGGCAATGCTTATAGCTTCTGGCCTATATAAGTCAAACAATGAACCAGCTTACTGCCTGTTTGATACAAATCATCCACCAATCTTCAGAGCTGTAATGTCATTCAAAAGATTCAAACTGCTATTGAGGTACATACGATTTGACAACGTGAACACACGCATGGAAAGGTCACAGAGCAGCAAAACGGCAGCAATTGATGATATTTGGCTCATGCTGCAAGCTAATTTGGCAAGTCGGTACGAACCAATTGATGCTCTAACAGTAGATGAACAACTGTTTCCATATAGAGGACGGACATCATTTACACAGTACATTCCATCAAAGCCTGCAAAATATCGAATAAAAGTGTGGTGGATATGTGATGCGAAAACCAAATATCCGCTCAAAGGTATCATATACTCTGGAAAAGCACCAGGACAGGAGCGTGAAACCCAGCTGGGCTACAAAGTGACAATGAAGCTCGCGCAGAAATACTTATTTACTGGCCGCATTGTGTATGCAGACAACTTCTTTTCGTCTCTTGAATTGGCTGAAAACTTGATTACCCAAAGAACAGCATATGTTGGTACCTTACGCACAAATAAAGCTTGTATTCCCAGTGAGTTTAGGAAGAATCGCAATCACCCAATTGATAGTACGTTGTTCGGCTACCATGACAACAACGTTGCGCTATGCTCATATGTGCGAAGAAAAATAAAGCAGTGGTACTCATTTCAACAGCACATTATACAAACGCCGTCGAAGGAGCACATAAAAAACCAATGGCCATTGTGGATTACAACAAAAATAAAGCTGGAGTGGACACGATGGACCAAACGCTAGGTACATACACGTGTAAAAGAGGTACTAAACGCTGGCCACTGGCCATGTTTTATAATATTGTGGACGTTGCTGCATTGGCGTCATTTATCGCCTATAATGACCTCAATCCGAGCCAGAAAAGCGACAGGAGGCGGTCGTTGTTATACAAATTAGTTCAGCAGTTGGCTACTCCCGAAATCGAAGAAAGGGCGCTCAATAATCGTATAACCCTCTACCCCCATATCAAGAGAGCTATGATGGACTACAACGTCATACCACTAGAAGAGAGCATTACAAGCGAAGCAACACCAATCCAACACAGGGATCAACGGAAAACTTGCTATTTATGTCAACAACACAACAACAGGCAACGTAAAACAAGATTTGCATGCTACGACGTATAATTTACTTAGGGTCCCACGAAGGGTTAATGTAACAAAAGGTAAAATAGGATGTAGAGATTTACTCTATGTGGTGATGTAGCAGAGCACCACATTATTCCCCCTCCTCAAATGAATCATGTTGTATTTCTGAGTAAGTTAAAATGTACCTTTCTTTTAGATTGTGTTGTAGTTGTTGCGTCTGTATTAATTGATGCTGGTTTTAAACGGTCTAAACTAACTGTAGTATGTGTGTTATTTTTGAGTATTGTGAAGTATTTTGGGTTTCGGTTGATTACTTCGAAGGGTCCATCATAGGGTTCCTTGAGCTTGCTGTGTATGGTGTCGTTTCTAACGAAGACAAATTTACAAGTGTTGAGTTCTCTCTTTGAAGAGTGTCGACTATCGTGTCGGTGTTTGTGTCTTTCAGCGGATATGCTTCTGGCCAACGAGTGTTCCTGTCGACTACGGTAAGTAGGTATTTATACCCTTTTGAAATTGGGAAAGGACCGACTATATCAAAGTGGATATGTTCGAAACGGCCATGTGGTATGCTGATTTTGTGTGGTTTTGTCTTCATGTGCTTGTGTATTTTTGAGCGTTGACATCTAACGCATTCTTGTGCCCATTTGTTAACGTGTGTATTCATATTCGGCCAGAAATATCTTTGTGTAAGTAATCGCCGTGAAGCTCGTGTACCAGGATGTGCTATGTTGTGTAGTTGTTCGAATACTTGTTTTCGTAAAGTCTGTGGTATGTGAGGTCGTGTTAAAGAATTTTTCTGTTCGCACCAAATTTTAATGTTGAGTACCGGTATGAGTATCTGTTCGAGCTTGTATCTGTGGCTATTTAGTATATCTTGCAATTCAGTGTCTGTATTCTGTTCTTTGTGTAGTGTTCTTAGGTTGATGTCTGTGCAGGCAAAAGCTTCTATTTCAGCTCGTGAAAGTGCATCTGCTACAGTGTTTTCTGAACCTTTAATGTGTTTAATGTCATGTGTGAATTGTGCAATGTATTCTAAGTGTCTTGTTTGTCTGGGACTGCGTTCTGTTTGTGAATGTATAGCGTTAATCAGTGGTTTGTAATCTGTGTATACCGTAAAATTGTTTCCTTCTAGGTAGTGTCTTAAGTGTTTGATGTTTAAGTATATGGCTAGTAATTCTCTGTCGAATGTACTGCATTTCGTTTCTGACTTTGATAACTTTTTTGAGAAAAAGGCTTATGGTTCTAGTGTACCGTTATTCTGTTGTTGTAAAACGCCACCAATGGCTGTGTTTGATGCGTCTACGGCAATCGATAATTTTGCATTATTACTGATGTGATTGAGTAGTGTTTCCTTTGCAAAACTATCTTTGATTGTTGTAAATGCCTGTAGTGTGTTCTCTTTCCAGTGTAACTGTTTGTTTTTTGTTTTTGATGCTACGGTGACCATGTCATAAATTGGGCCTAGCATGTGTGCGAGTTTTGGGATACAACGGTGGTAGTAATTTGTCATGCCTATGAATTTTTGCATTTATTCGAATGTGGTGGGTTGTGGGTAGTCTCGTATGCACTGTGTACGTTCTTCTGAAGGTCGGATACCTTGTTTAGAAATGTTGTAACTGAGGAAGTTTATGTCTGATGCTCCGAAAGTGCATTTGTTAGGTTTAATGTTTAAGCCGTATTCTGAAAGTCTTTGGAAAACTTGTGTTAAGTGTTTTATGAGTTCTGTTTTGGTCTCGCTAGCTATAAGTATGTCGTCTAAATAAACAAAAATTAAATCTAGTCCCTGTAAGACTTCGTGTATAAATCTTTGGAATGTCTGTGCTGAATTTCTCAAGCCGAAAGGCATTCGGAGAAATTCGAACATTCCGAAAGGTGTTGTTATGGCTGTTTTGTGGATGTCGCTAGGAGCCATTGGTATCTGGTGATAGGCTCTGACCAGGTCAATTTTTGAATAAAAGTTTGTGTTGTGTAAGTTGATGGAAAAGTCGTGTATATGTGGTAAAGGGTAACGGTCAGGTACAGTAATAGCGTTCAGTCGTCTGTAGTCGCAACATGGTCTCCAGTCATTTGGTTCGCGTTTGGCTACAAGGTGTAGTGGAGAAGAGGTTTTCGAGTCGGACGGTCTACAAATTCCTGACTTGACTAGAAAGTCGAATTCTTGTTTTGCGATTTTTAATTTTGATAGGTCTAAACGTCGTGGTCGTGTAAATGGTAACTGTCCTTCTGTAACTATGTGGTGTACTGTTTTGTGTTTGATTGGTGCAGTTTAATCTGGTTCTGTGAAGAGTGAAGGGAATTGTTTGAGTAACTGTGTGTATTTATCGTCGAGTGTAAATTGTTTTGGTAATTGTGTTTCGGAATACCTCGAAATTGCGTTGACGGATAATTTTGTAAGGATGTCAATGAGTTTTCTGTGTTTTAGATCTATTAGGAGTCCATATTTGGTAAGAAAGTCTGCGCCAATGATAGGTCTTGTAATATCTGCTAATATGAAAGTGAAAGGGAATTCTCGTCTGAGTTTTAAATTTACGTTTAATAATTTTTTTCCGTAAGTCGATATTGCTGTGCCATTAGCAGCTTGGAGTGTCAAATCAGATTTTTTATAAATTTTGAATTTGGAGAATGGCAATACGGAAACTTCAGCGCCACTGTCGATTAAGAAATTTAAGTTGTTGTCCTTGTCAAATATGAATAAACGGCGTGTTAGTGGTATAGAACTCATTAGCCGTTGCAATGATGGTGTTTCTTAGTTTAATGTGTTTGGTGTATTGTGCTTTGGTGTGGATGCCGTTTGAACATACGCGCATGGTTGTTCGCATCGTCTGGCCGCTCTGCCAAATTTGTAGTGGTACCTACAAACCCAGTTGGCCGGTCTTTGTTGTGACACTTCTCTTCTAGATGAACGACGTCTGGAGTACCTTTGGAAGTTTGAGCTTTGTGATCGAGAACGTTCACTTCTCAGTTCTTGTACCTCCAGTGTCAACTTATTAAAGTTTTCTAAAATTTTTGGACGTTGTCTCCGCGAAACGTTGGGTAATCGCCATTACTTCTTCTGAGCCGGAAGCTGGTTTTTTAGACATGGTAGAAATTTCACTAATAGTCATGATTTCCCATAAATCGTCTGCTAGTTTTAAGAGTACCACTAGTTCTCTGTGTCCGGACCCGGTCAAGGCGATATTTAAACTTTTTGGCAACCTGCGTAACCATAATTTGTAAATTAAATCGGCGCTAACTGTTGATCCAGCTAGTAGAAGAAGTGACCGATAGAACTGAGATGGCCTTTGGTCACCCATCTCAGAATCGGAAAGGATTTTATCTAATCGCTTGTTTTCGCTCAGTGAAAATCTATCGAGCAATGTCTTTTTAAGCCCTTCGTATGTGTTTTGTGTTGGCGGTTTTTGGATAAAGTCTAGCACAATGACTATGACTACTTGTGGTAACGATGTTACCAGGTATTCGTATTTAGTCTTGTCAACTGTGATTCCTTTCGCTTGGAATTGTATTTCCGCATGTGCGAACCAAGCGTCTGGACAACTCGTCCAGAATGTAGGTAATTTTGCCGCAACCGTGTGTATTTGTGTTGGTGGTGTGAGAGGGTTAGTCTCAAAGTCTATAAATGGTGTGTTATCTCCCTCTCCGCTGTGTGGAGTTATGGGTGGGTGTGGAGTAAGGGGTGGGTGTGGAGTAAGGGGTGGGTGTGGAGTAAGGGGTGTGTGTGGGGGTGTTCGTAGCATTCTTCCCTCTAGATTTTCTTCTACTATTTTTTTTTTGAGTTTGAAAATTCTAACTCTTCCCTTTTTTTTAGTGTACCTATGTCCCTAGTGTAGTGTAGTGCCTACGAAAGTGAGACGATAGGTTTCTTACGACCCTATCGACTAAAATCCGTTTTAGAAGCTACGTTGTGTGCCTCGTGGTAACCTGAAATGATACACAACCTGAAAAAAAATTTTATAAATGTCAAAAAAAATATAAACATAGATTTTTACAAAATATAAAGTTTCATAAAAAAATTGTTGTTGCTGCCGACGCTGTTGTTGTTGTTGTTGCTCTTTTCGTTGTTGTTGTTGTTATTTCTAGCAGTGACCTTGTCTGCTGCTGTTTTTTGTTGTTAGTTGTTGGAGCGCTGTGGCTGCTGTTCTTGGTGCAGAAGCAGTTGCTGGTGCTGCTGTAGCTGTGTCAACAGTAGGTGTAGTGGCGTTGGCGTATCTCTTGTTGGTAACGTATCTGTTGTGGAACGTGTTTGCTTTGGCCGACTCTCATTAACTAAGCCATCTGCTGATGTAGTGCTAATTTCTGTTAGTGAGTTGTTGCCATTAGAGTTTGCTTGGGACTCTGTAGCAGAATTGGTGTCACTTTGTTGCTGACCCAAACGAAGCGTTTGTGTCGTAATGAATTTTTGTTGAAAGGTCTTGATGTGGTTCGTTTCAAGATCGCTAGTTTTAAATTGATGTACACATTTTACTGCTCCCCGTTGTTGAGCGCCAATTTTGAAGTTCGGTTTGCAGGATCGCCAGTTTTGGTGCGAATGTGCGCAATGAAATACTTTCTATATATTTTATTCAAATAATTTTTATTTTATTTTATGACTTCTTATTTTAAAATATTTTTTATTTGAAAAATTTTTTATTACTATTTTCTTTGAACAAATTTTAACTACTGAAATACCTTTTTTTTATATTTTATTCGAATAATTATTTTATTTTATGACTTCTTATTTTAAAATATTTTTTATTTGAACAATTTTTTATTACTATTTTCTTTGAACAAATTTTCACTACTGAAATTTTCAAAATGAAAATTTCTGAAAATATAATAACTGAATACAATTCAAAATGTTTTTTTTTATAACAAGTGTTTTATAGACAAGTGTTAGTATTTTCAATAATTGCTAAAATGATGTAATACGTTATTAATGATAAATCAAGTTAAGTGAACTGTAAGTTAAGATAAAAATCAACGTCAGGAGAGGTAAGTATTAATGTAACTGAAGGTAACTATCAATGTAACGAACAGGTAAGTATTAATGTAACAAAAGGTAAAATAGGATGTAGAGATATACTCTATGTGGTGATGTAACAGAGCACCACATACATGTACACCATATCTATATTGCGTTGTGAATTAAAAATAGAATATTTTAAAATTAAGAAGTATCTATAGCATATAAATTATATTTAATTCATATAATAAATTGATAATAAACAGTTTAAAAAATAGAATGCTTAGGATTAGCAGACTTTTGTTATCCAATTACTACTGAAAATATTAATTTATTTGGCAGGTTTATTACGTAATTGTTATTATATATACATAAATACTCTTTTAATTTCATTTACTCATAGTTATTATTTTGCTATTTTTTAAGTTTTTTAAGTTTACAATATTACAAGTTTACGAAATAAGTTGCAAGTACAAGCACTACAATGAATTGTTCATATATATGAACTAAATATATGTATATATGTATATATATATATAGGGGGTTGGAATTAATTTTAAAGGTTTTTTTTCGGTTTTTGAGCATTTATTTAGAAACAACGGTACAATGTATATTATTCAAAGTATTGTCCATCGTTAGCTACAACATTTTCCCATCTTTCTGGCAGCATATGGATTCCGCGCCGGAAGAACGATTCGTCTTTTGAGGCAACCCACGAATCGACCCATTTTTTGGTATCCTCGTAAGAAGTGAAGCGCTGCTCAGCCAAGCCATGCGTCATCGATCTGAATAGGTGGTAGTCGGAAGGGGCTATGTCTGGGCTATAAGGCGGGTGGGGTAGCACATCCCAATTCAGCGCCTCCAACGTTTCGTTGACGGTTCTTGCAACATGTGGCCGTGCGTTGTCATGTTGAAAAACCACTTTGTCGTGTCTTTTGGCATATTCCGGCCGTTTAACCTTTAATGCTCGGCTCAATTGCATCAATTGTTGTTGGTAGCGTTCCCCAGTGATGGTTTCGTTAGGTTTTAGCAGCTCATAGTACACGACACCCTTCTGATCCCACCAAATACACAGCATAAGCTTGGCGCCATGAATATTCGGCTTGGCCTCTCGATGGTGATGCATGGCCGGGTGGTCCCCACGATTTTTTTCGCTTAGGATTATCGTATCGTAATGGATCCACTTTTCATCGCCAGTGACAATACGATGCAAAAAACTCTTCCTTTTATGCCGTTGAAGCAGTTGTTCGTACATGCAAAATCGCCGTTCAACGTCTCTCGGCTTCAACTGGTACGGCACCCAATTTCCTTGCTTTTGAATCATTCCCATGGCCTTCAAGCGTTTGCCGACCGAAATCACCACTTTTAAACCGACGGAACCAGTACTCACAAGTAGAAATCGATGGAGCATAGTCCCCGTAAGCCTCAGTAAGCGTGCGTTGTGCTTCAACCGCTTTTTTCTTCAAATGGAAGCACAAAAGTAAACCTTCCTGCAAATTGCGTTTTGTTGGAACGAAAGTCGACATGTTCACAGAGAAAAAAATATATGTTGTTTACACTTCAGTGGAATGACACATACTGAAAAATGAAGCTTAGACAATGTGCTTTGAAATGAATATAGTCACAGGTGTGCCCGATGCGATCTATTGATAGTTACGCCATCTCTTAGAAAACCTTTAAAACTAATTCCAACCCCCAATATATATACAGTCACACAAAAAACTATACGTATCCCCCTAAATATGCAATTTTATAGAAACTATACATTTCTAATCTAAGAAAACCACGCATTTACAAGTGCAATAATACATCTGTTCAAAAAACAAAAAATTGTCTCGTTAATTTCGTGTTTGTTTTATACAAACAAATGATACGCATATTACAGCACAGATAAGTATACGTACGATGCAAACGAAGTAGGGGTATTTTTTCATATTTCGCTGGATTTTAAAAAAAAAAATCTAATTTGATTCTGCTTCAGTTTTAATTTGTACTTTCACAAAAGAAGTTCGTGACCATTAGTAAAATAAAATATTTTTTAGTGAAAATGAGCCCAAAAACGAAGGAAGTTTGTATTGAAATACGCGAACAAATAATAAGGTTAAAAAAGGGAAATTCTTTGAACTCTATTGCAAAAACAATTGGTCGTGCTAAGTCAACAGTGCAAACAATAATAAAAAACTATTCCGTGACAAAATCTGTAGCTAGCAAAGCTAGAAGAGGTCGTACACCAAAAATTTCTCCAAGAGTTAAGCGGTATATTAAAGGTGTTGTGGATAAAAATCCGAAAATAACAGCTGTAGAAATTCGAAATACCTTGGAAACTGATCACAATGTTAATGTGCATTCCGAAACAGTTCCAAGTGTTTATAGAGAAAACGGATTTCATAGCCGGGTGCCCAGAAAAAATAATACATCAGCCAAATTAACAAAAAGAAGCGACTCGACTTTGCATTACAGTATGCCGACAAATCGACAGATTTCTGGAGTAATATGTTGTTCAGCGATGAGAGTATTTTAAATTTATTCAGTTGTGATGGCAAGCAAAAAATATGGCGCAAAGCGAATGAAGAATTGCAACCGAAAAACCTCATCCCAACTGTGAAGCATTGCTGAGGTTCAGTCATGGTATGGGGCTGTACATGGGTTCAAGTAGATTTGCTTACATTATTTCTTGAATATGATATCTCGTAAATGGTCGCCATTGGCCTCTAAGACATATTGTGCCCGTTTTGCAGCATTTTCCATGGTTTTCTTCAACATTTCGATGGGAATGGCGGTTATTTCTTGACGGATGTTGGTTTTCAGCTCTTCTAGGGTCTTTGGCTTGTTGACGTAAACCTTTGATTTCAAATAACCCCACAAAAAGAAGTCTGGAGGCGTTAAATCTGGTGATCTTGGCGGCCAATCGAAATCACCATTTTTTGACATCAAACGGCCAGGGAAAAATTGCTTCAAAAAATCGATTGTAGTGCGGCTTGTGTGTGGTGGCGCGCCGTCTTGTTGAAACCAGTAGTGCCTGATACGCTTTCGACGAACGATTGGCATGAAAAAAATTGTTTATCATATCGCGATAACGCTCCTGATTGACAGTAACTCTGTGGCCATTATCATCTTCGAAAAAGAACGGCCCAATGAGCATTTTAGCACAAACGCCCCACCAAACAGTGACTTTTGCATCGTGAAGAGGTACCTCTTGAATCTCTTGTGTATTTTCAGTGGCATAAATACGGCAATTTTGTTTGTTTACCGTTCCGTTCAACTGAAGATGAGCTTCATCGCTCATGATAATTTTATGTCAAAATTGCTCGTCTTCTTCAGCCATTTCGATGACTCTTTGGGCCCATTCCAATCGACGTGGCTTATCAGTAGGCAACAATTTGTTTACCAATTGAATTTTGTACGGAAATAAATTCAAATCAACACGTAAAATGCGTTGTAAAGTGGATCGGGGAATGCCGAGCTGCTGAGAACGGCGATTTTGGGATGTTGTTGGTGACTGCTCAATACTGGCTCGTACGGCTGTAATATTCTCATCCGATCGCCTTGGTCGCTTTTTATTTGGCCTCTTTGGGTTACCAAGAGTATTACCAGTTGTAAATCTTTCATACAAACGATAAATTGTTTTCTTGGAAGGCGCACTTTTCACTTTATTTATTTTTTTGAAAGCACGTTGAGTTTTCACTATTGACTTGTTTTGTTGAATGCAAATTTCAACAATTTTAGAGCGTTCGCGTGGCGTGTACTGTTCCATTGTAAACATTTGCTTGGAATGACGCTTCAAAGGCGGTATGTCATTAGTCGATTTGACATCACGGCGGAAAGTTACAGTGTTGCCAGATGGACGCTTCGAATATTGGCAACCCTGTATGTCGGCGAATGGAGGTGGAAAACTTCAGTTTGTGAAAACTAATATGGACCGGTTTGTTTATTTGAACATTTTGAAAAGTAGTTTGAAAGAATCCGCAAGCAAGTTCGGTCTGTGTAGCGCCTGGTATTTCCAACGGGACAATGACCCAAAGCACACAACCCATATCGTCAAAGAATGGTTGCTTTACAACGTGCCAAAACAACTCCATTCGCCACCTCAGTCCCCCGACCTCAACCATATAGAGCACTTGTGGGATGAATTAGAACGCCGCATACGTAAAAACACATTTCGCAACAAACAGAAACTGAAAGATGCATTGGAGCGTGAGTGGAACCAAATAATGGCTGAAACAACAAAAAAATTCGTATTTTAAATAAAAAATCGATTAATGTCAGTACTAGAGGCAAAGGGAGGTCCGACTAAATACTAAATGAACAATCCAGACACAGTAAATATTTATTTAAACTAAATTGAAGCACGTTTTCTTTTAGAGTACGTATACTTTTCTGTGCTGTAAAATTGAATTTTTGTGTTTTAAATAATATTAAAACATATTTCTGATCTTATGTGTTTATTTTTAATATTATTTTTGTTAAATAGTATAAAGCCAATCTTAAATTTTACGCGGAATTCGTGAAGGGTACGTATACTTTTCTGTGTGACTGTATATATATATATGTATTTCCACTACGGTAACACTTTTACTGTTACTTAAACTGTTTTCTAAAATAGTTCGATGTCTTATGCTGACTGTAGCTACAAAAAAACATCTACAACAAATTCAAGATAACTACACAACAACAACTACCAAGCAAATCTACAACAAAAACGCAGAGAGAATGACATGATCACAGCGGTTGCGCAGCGTTAGAGGGGATGAGCCGAATTGGAGGCGGAAAATATACAGCACTTTGCTTGCTATTTTTTCTGTTTCCTGCTAGCAAGATCTCAAGTGGAGGGAGGCATTAAAAGAGACTTCAGAGCTAACTGCTGAAATAAAATGAAATTTCAATATTTCATATTTGTATTTTGTTTGACTGCCGTGAAGTCTCTTTTAATGCCTCCACTTTAGATTTTGCTAGCAGGCAAACAGAAAAAATAGCAAGCAAAGTGCTGTTTATTTTTCACCGCCAATTCGGTTCATCCCCTTTAACGCTGCGCAACCGCTGTGATCATGTCATTCTCTCTGCGTTTTTGTTGTAGATTTGCTTAGTAGTTTTTGTTGTTCAGTTAGCTTGAATTTTTTGTAGATGTTTTTTTGTAGCTACAGTCGGCATATGACAATTGAAGTATTTTTATAACACTTTATATATATGTACATAAAAACAATTACACAAAAAACCTGCAAAATAAATTTATATTTACAGTTGTAATTGAATAATTACAGTTTGCTTATCACAAGCGTTCTATTTCTTACCGCCTAGTGTTGTAAATCGAAAACGCAAACAAAAGACAAGTAAGACGCGACACTTTTTCTATACGAAATTCTATTGCTTCTCGTGTCTTGCTTGTCGTTGGTTTGCGTTTTCAATGTACAACACTAGGCGGTTAAACTGTCTGCGTACATTTATTATATGTATACGTATAATTTATATTATGTATAATTTATATACTATATCCATTTCTTATATATTCTTATTTTGATACACAACACAGCGTGCATGTATATTGTTTTATTATATAAAAAGATATAAATAAGATTTAAATTTTTAAATTAATTCAATAATGAAATAATTTAAATAAATGATATGAATTATATGTATATATTTTTGATATGGTAGTACATTTAGTTAAAAGAAATAGTTTCAGCCATTTATACAAAATTTCAAAAATTGATTTAAACTCTTATCTAAAATAAATCAGTTGTCATATGCCGACTGTAGCTACAAAAAAAAGTCTTAGACATTTCTTACAAAATCTGCAACCAATGAGAATGCAATATAAAAGCAAAAATTGGCCAAAATACCAAAATGGCTGAGTTTGACAGTTATGGTCACTAAGGAAGAGAACACATTCAGCCCTTACACTACCTTGTGTAGTTGTACTATGAGTGGTGGCATCAAAAGGGACTTCACGGCCAGTGAAACAAAAACCAAATATCAAAAATTTTAAATTAATTTTATTGTAACCTACAGCAGCTTTACATATGCATTGAAAAGAACAGTATCATTTAATGTTTCGCAGCGGAGCAAAGGGAGGGAAAAAACGAAGCGTCAGCAGAGGAACTTATTGATGGTTGCTTGCTACATTTGCTGAGCGCCTTGTAGTCAAGATCCAAGAGCTTCATTTAAAAACCTACTTGCTGTCTGTATTGATGACGAGAGCTACTCGCAAAATGACGATGACGCAAACCAAAGATTTACCCTCTACCAAAATCGTTCAACGCGCCTAAAGAAGTTTTCACTTTAAAAAAATAACGAAAGTGCTTGAGTTTGTGTGTGCGTGGGCCAACGATATCCCGGTGCATCACCAAGTGCAGCAAAGTTAAATTGGCTTTCTTTGCTGGTGAACGTCCTCCAAGTACCACCAGCAACAGCACAAGCAAGTGCAGCGCAAATTTCTTGCTAGCTAACACGTGCCAACAAGTGCCAACAGCAACAGCACAAGGAAATGAAGCGCAAATTCTCCGCTTTTAATTTATTTAATTCACGCCGGAGTATAATGGCAGAAATTTGCCTCTGCGCTTAAGACATGCTGAAATGGTTCTTCTGAAATATTGGAGTCAATTGAATTGTGCTGCACTTGCTGGTGCTGCTTTTGCTGGTGATGGCACTTTTAGGATGTTGGCTAGCAACAAATTTTGCACTGCACTTGCTGATGGTGGCACTTGGAGGACGTTCGCCAGCAAAGAAAGGCAATTTAACTTTGCTGCACTTGCTGATGCGCCGGGAGATCGTTGGCCCACACACACGCACACACAAACTCAAGCACTTTCGTTATTTTTTGTTGTTATTATTTTGCAATTTTTTAAGTTTTTTAAGTTTACAATATTACAAGTTTACGAAATAAGTTGCAAGTACAAGCACTCGAATGAAATATGTCGCAAATTGAATAAAATGCAAATTAAATAAAATATTTGCGCTAAGACACGATCGAAATATGAAACGTCAAAATTTGCAATTGTCAAAATTTCACCGTCCATTTGACACAGCAAATAAGACAAATTTATTTCAACACACACAAATTTTTATTCAACCTGATATTTTCACGACTGAAAATTTTCTTTTTGACACACACCCTTTATGAAAAAATTTATTAATAAAACAATGATAGTTGGCAACTCTGAAAATAAAAAGCCACTGACAAATACAACAAGTGTAAAAATTTTCAAACTTTGTTTGACGATATGTAATAAAATAAGAGCATGCATGTAATTACTTGAATGTTCAACATATTCCTTTATCACAACTTAAAGATTAAAATGTTAAAACACTTAATCCATACATTACTTTTCTTGTTTGCAAACGAAGTTCTAGCAGAAAAAGAAGAAGATCGTTCCATTTTTAAATCTCACCATGTGGTGGTTTGAGCAAAAGCAAATGTTTCAAAAATGTTGACAAATACAACAACTGAAGATATTGCCGAACTTTAAAAGCATATATAGACCAATATAAAGCGAATTAATAATAAGTTTTGGTTGCAAACATCTTATTGCAACCTAACTTAAGTATTTATATACTAACAAACAGATTATATGCATTAATTTCAGGAGTTGCCAAGTAATTTCTTTGTGAGCTTGCGGCATACTAAGAACAAGAGTGGCGATCATTGGCCGCATTCAGCGCAGACAACTGTTGTGAACTGTAATGGTAGCGCTACCTTAGTGCGCGATGTTTTTCTCTGAATGTGTTGCTTCTCTACACGTCAGAAGTTAGTTTAAATTTAATTATATTTCATCTTTATGTAAAGTTACGAACTGTTGTCTGCTCTAATTGCGGCCACTGTTGATTTTTTTTATGCACAAATACATGCAAACATTTTTTGAGGTTATGCTGTCTAAGTTTCCTATCTTGTTATCTTTGCTGTCTGTATTGATGACGAGAGTTACTCGGAAAAAAAAATAAATTTCGCGAAAAAATCAAAGGGTGCATACCCTTGTTGTTTTGATGACAAAAACAGTAAAATAATTTTTGCGCTTAGCTGGAAGAATTTTTGCAAATAAATGCTATGTCATATGAAAGGTAGCCAGATGTGCAATTTTTAATTGATTTCATTTTTACAACAACAACAATTTTTGAGTCATTTTTTGAGTAAAAAGTCAATATTTTGGACCTTTTTTGACATACTCATAAAACATATATACACTGACTTAACGGTACAGTTCAACCTTTTTTTTGTAAAGTGATTTATTGAACTTTTGAACAAAAAAAATTTGAATGAAATATATTAATGGACAGCGGAGATATTTGCATCGAAAGACCAATTTTTGATTTTCATGTCGTTTTTTTCTCATTCTTAGGCAACGATGTTTTATGAAAAAGTCGTTGTACTGAAAATTTCTCCAATTTTGAAGATATGTCAGTGTTTTTGATGTCAAAATAACAAAATATTTTTAAAATTACATAGACAAAAATCTCCTATAGTAAAAAGTTTTATAATAACTAAATTATCATTAGTTGAAAAATTTCAGAGGGGGCGTGGCAAAAACTAAGTATGTAACATTTTAAGTTGGGATGCACTTAATGTTTATACCTAGTTTGAGCAAAATCCGTTGATCCGTTTAGATTTGTATAAAGGCCAAACATACAAACAAACAAACAAACAGAAAATTAGTTTTATTACTGTAGATAGTCAATTGTATGAAAAAATAGATTTTTAGCTATAACTTTTGATTGGAAAGAGATATTGGGGTAATTTTGCTCATAAATTATTTTTGAGACTTGACTTTTTTGTAAAAAATATAAAAACAACATTTTGGAAAAAATAAATTTCGCGAAAAAATCAAAGGGGGCATACCCTTGTTGTTTTGATGACAAAAACAGTAAAATAATTTTTGCGCTAGCTGGAAGAATTTTTGCAAATAAATGCTATGTCATATGAAAGGTAGCCAGATGTGCAATTTTTAATTGATTACATTTTTACAACAACAACAATTTTTGAGTCATTTTTTGAGTAAAAAGTCAATATTTTGGACCTTTTTTGACATAATCATAAAACATATATACACTGACTTAACGGTACAGTTCAACCTTTTTTTTGTAAAGTGATTTATTGAACTTTTGAACAAAAAAAAATTTTAATGAAATATATTAATGGACAGCGGAGATATTTGCATGTAAAGACCAAACTTTGATTTTCATGTCGTTTTTTTCTCATTCTTAGGCAACGATGTTTTATGAAAAAGTCGTTGTACTGAAAATTTCTCCAACTTTGAAGATATGTCAGTGTTTTTGATGTCAAAATAAAAAAAATAAAAAATTTAAATTAAATACACAAAAATCTCCGATAGTAAAAAGTTTTATAATAACAAAATTAACGTTAGTTGAAAAATTTCAGAGGGGGTGTGGCAAAAACCAAGTATGTAGCATTTTAAGTTGGAATGCACTTAATATGTATACCTAGTTTGAGCAAAATCCATTGAGCCTTTTAGGTTTGTATAAAGGCCAAACAAACAAACAGACAGAAAATGAGTTTTATTACTATAGATTGCGTAATTTCTTGTAATTTGGTTATACAACTTATTCTACCTGTGATAACCTACTCTGAGGTAGTATATAGTAAACTTGACTCTTCCTCCTAGTTAAAACTTCAAATAGCATTTAATTACGCCACACGCTATGTGTATGGCCTCCGTAAATTTGATCACCTGTCTAGTTTCCATAATGCAATAATTGGATGTGACTTGACTGTTTATTTCAATGCCAGAAACTGTATGTACCTGCATAAGTTAATTCATGAGAAAACACCTCGATATCTTTATGAAAAACTCCAGTTTTGTATGTCCAGAAGAAGCCATGTTTTAATAGTTTCAAGGCACAATTCGCTAATATCTTCTCAACTGTTCTTCATCAACGCAATTAGGTTGTGGAATTCTCTGCCACGAAGGCTTAGGGAAATCATTGGGAGAGGTTCCTTTTGGCAATCTATTTTATCTTTTTTCTCTACTCTTTAGTATCTTTATACTCCTGTACTAAGTACTTACTCTAATGATTTCTGTTTTCCACTCAGTATATCTTCTATATATATAAAATGGAATGTGTGTTTGTTTATTTGTTTGTTTGTTTGTTTGTACCTTATAGGAGACCAAACCTCTGGACCGATCTTCCTGAAATTTTCACAGCATTTAACTGGGACTCTGGCATGATTAATAGGGTACTTTTTTCGACCACGCCCACTTTTACGCCCACTTTTTTAAAATTATGTAATTGCTCCCATATAGTTTTTAACAGATTAACTTCAAATTGTATACAAATTATACTCCAGGCGAGGTAGAAATAAACATTTCTTAAGCCACGCCCCCTTTCACTCCCCTTTTCACGCCAAATTTAAGTTTTAAACTTTTTGTTCTCTGTACAAATTTGTTCCTTCCAACGGATTATTTTTTATTTGGTAGTATATTGCTCTTGATACTGTTAACGTCGCCATATTATTATGAACGACGCCTACTTTACCGCCCACTTTTTTAATTCAGATACTTATACCACTAACAATGTTTGCTATACAAAATACTTTTTTTGTAATATGTATTTACCTCAAGTTTTATATACTTTTTATCTTCAGGTAAGGTAGCCATAGACTTTTTTATTACCAAATCCCCCTTTTTCGCCCCATTTTACTTTAATTATAATTAATCTGCTTTCAATCTATATATATAAAAATGAATGTATGTCTGTCTGTTTGTTTGTTTGTGCTTTATAGGAGGCCAAACCCTTGGACCGATCTTCCTGAAACTTTCACAGCATGTTACTATGACTCTGGAAAGAATAATAGGCTATATGAAGTTTTTATTGGACAAAGGGGCATGGCACCGCCCATATAACCCACAAATTTAAATCGCCATATTTTGGGCATTTTTTGACCTACGTCGATGATATTTGGTACATATGATATTGGCATGATTAGGAATACGTACCAGGAGAGAAGTGGGTGGGACCACGCCCCTTTTTAGGAAAATTAAAAATCGTTATATAGTCTTAACTACCCGACCGATCGTCATTTAATTTTCACAATAGGATATTCTTACGAAATAATAAATTCTTGACTATATAAAGTTGTGAGTGGACAAAGGGGCATGGCCTCGCCCATATAACCCAAAATTTAAAATCCTCATATTTTGGGCATTTTTTGACCAACGGCGGCAGTATTTGCTATATATGGTATTGGCATGAATAGAAATACGTACCAAAAGAAAAGTGGACGGAGCACGCCCCTTTGTTTGCGATATATTGGAGGCTGGACCTGTTAACCGATCTTAAATTTCACAGCGTGCAGCTTTGACTCAGGAATACTTATTACATGATAATATTTTTCGACCATGCATACTTGTGCACCTCCTTTTTTGCTACGTTTATTAACGGCTTTACCTCAAATTTAAAATATATATATTTTTTTTTAGACTGAACCAACGCTGTGGGGATGCCCCCTATAAATGCGTAAGCATTGTGTTGATTCGGAAGATGGGTGATAGTTAGTTGGAGGGTGGATAGATGGAGTAGTGTCGGTGAATATTTGTTTTTAACTTGCACAGCTCAAAACTGCCAGGAAACACGCTCGCAGGGAGACTATTCCAAAACTTAACCGTGCGACTAAAGAACGAATTATAACGGTAATGCGATGTTCTATTGGGCATCGATGCAATGGTAAAAGGGTGGGCTTGGACAGCTGCCCGAATGGACCTGGGAAACACACGAGCTGGTGGCGTCAGGCCATGTATCTCCCTTGAACACTTCCCATGGTAATACCTATAGAGTAGGCTTAGGCAACCAACATTGCGTCGATGCACAAGAGAGTTGAGCGAGGATGAAATACTTTCATCCCCTATCAAATATATCGCACGACGTTGAATTCGATCCAGAAGCTCCAAATAAGATCTTGAAGCCCCTGCCCAAATGTGCGAATTGTACTCCATTTTCGGCCTTATATATGAGGTGTAGATCATGCGAAGATCAGCTGAAGTGAACTATTTTTTGCACCGTTTTAGAAAACCTAGGCACTTGCCCGCTTCTTTCGACACATCGAAAATATGATCATTCCAACGAAGATCAAATCTGATCGATATGCCCAGAACCTCAAGAGCGGCTGATTCCACAAGATCCACACCATTCATATTGAGGGGTGCTACGGGGCAATCCATCCGCTTGTGGGTTAACATACAGCACTGGGTCTTGCTTGCATTGAACTCTACTCTATTAGCAAGACCCCACTCGGAGATTTTTTATAGATCATTTAGGAGTGTGTCATTCATATTTTGCCTTTTTCTCCAAATCTCCATAGAGCTTGGGCGTTTACTAAATGAATACGAATGACAAATGCTGCTGTCGTCCGCAAACGAATGTATTGGGTTATGCGTCAACGACAGAAGGTCGTTGATAAAAACCAGAAACAAGGTTGGCGATAGAACTGAACCCTGCGGTACTCCTGCGTTAATGGCGTGCTCCTCGGACGAAATACCGTCAACTACGACTCGAATCGTTCTGTCCTTGAGGAAACACGTGATCCATCGAGCAAAGTTACCACCAAAACCATATGCAACAAGTTTTGACACGAGCGCTTTATGCCACACTCGGTCGAACGCCTTAGAAATATCAAGAGCAACAACCCTGCTCTCGCCGAAAAAGTGAACGCATTTATTCCATTCTTCGGTTAAGAACGCCATAAGATCACCAGTAGAGCGAGCCCTACGGAAACCATATTGACGGTCACTGAGCAGTTGGTTGCGCTTCAGATAGTTCACAACGTTGAAGTTTATTACGCTCTCCATAACTTTGGAAAGCGTAGAGCATATCACAATAGGTCGGTAGTTTGCAGGGTTCGTGGCATCACCCTTTTTAGGCACCGGCTGGACATTTGCCACCTTCCAACAAGATGGAAATACTCCTGTTCTGTAGGAGATGTTGAAAAGGTTGCGCAAAGGCCGAGCCAGCGAAGAAGCACACATTTTAAGCACAATTGGCGGTATGCCGTCAGGACCAGAGGCTTTGTTTACGTTGAGATTTGTAAGGACCCTTTTAACTGCTCTCGTTCGAAAGTATATCTCCTGCATTGCAGAAGATCCACCCTCAACAAAGGGCAGTGGCTGATTGCTATCCGAGAGAGTGGAATTTTTTGCAAACAATCTAGCCAATAGGTTCGCTTTATCAGCCGAGTCAGTGAAGATTTGGTCATCTTTTAAAAGAGTTGGAATCGATGACGATGTCTGATTCTTCACTCTTTTAACAAATGACCAAAAGTTTTTGCTCCCTTTGGAGCAGAGAAGAACCTGTTCTCGAATGCGAGCTTCGTGCAAAAACTTTTCGCGTTTTAAAATTGCATTGCAGCGATTCCTTGCCTCAATGCGAAGTCTTTTAGTATCAATATTCTTGTAAGAACGCCAATTCTGAAAGGCTTCCTCTTAGGACCTGACTGCAATCCTGCAAGTCTCATTAAACCATGAGTGGTCTTTTGGTTTAATGCTTCTCATCTTGTTGGGAATGAAAGACCGCATACCCAATGAAATAATTTCTTGTACCATGACAGCCGCGGCATTCACATTTCTATCAGCGAAACATAATTTCCAATTGAAGCTGCTATAAAAATTATTTAACGCAGTCCAATTTGCCCTTCCATAAAACCATGCAGTAATCTTCGGGGCTTTAGGCGTAGAGGTGCAGGGGTTAGAATATGGAAAAACAGGGGAGATGGTACAATGGTCCGAGTTACCAAGAGGTGCGTTGACACTCACATCATATTTTTCATGATGTGAAGTCAGAAAAAGGTCAAGGGTATTATGGCTATGCATATCACTTTGAGGAAAAAAGTGGGTTCCTTCACTAGTTGAATCAATTGGTTCGATTCAGCAAATAGCTCAACATATTGCCCAACAGGTGTCAATGGGCCCGAGTGACGTAACCAAGCCGGGTTGTGGACATTGAAATCGCCTGCTACAACGATCTCACTGTCAGGAAACAACCCCAAAATATGCGTAATCGAATCAGAGAGAGAGTCCAGTTTGTTAAAAGTGGACTCTCTCCCTAGATTCGGGCTTCTATAAATAAAACAAAAATGCAGCAAGTGAGAGCGAACCCTGAACCTAACCCAGATTGAGCTAAACTCTGGATCGGTCACGTTCAGACTCCTCTCACACTGGTCTACTACATCCGTTCTTATAAAAAGGGCGATGCCTCTATGCAAAGAAAACAATGGCAGTAAGCGGTACCCAGGTAGGTATATGAAAATCCAGTGGATCTGCATCCTCGGCCACCTGGGTCTCGCCTAGTGCCATTATTTGAGGCTTATGTAGAGTACAATGAACATATACCGAGAAAAAATTCGCCCTCAGTCCACGAATATTGCAAAAATCTATGCGAAAATGACCCGACATTTCCGCACCATGCAAATATCAAACAAATAAGGGCATATAAGGTAATTAGTTACGGCTGCAAGAGAATTGCACAACATGAGCAATACAAAACTACTGAAGCAAGTGTTATGCCTTTACTTCAGCTCAATTTAGCCCACTGTGCAACCCTACTTACAAACGTAACTAATGGGAGAGGATATCGGAGATGACGGAAACGAAGACAACAACAATAACTTACTCTGCGAGGAGCATAGAAAAGCCCCTCGCGAGTTACATACCCTGTATCAAACTCCACTAATGACCCAAATAAAGCTAAGCATGTTGATGAAATAATCAACAGCTATATTGCAACTTGATCCCGGCATACAAAACTAAAAGTCAACGATCTTGATTGCTTCATATAATAAAGCATAAACGAAATTACAACGGTGCATTATTTTATGAAGAAATCAATGACTGCTTAGCAATCATAAAACACCAAAGTCAACGGACTTTGTAAACAAAAGTTCACAAGAGTTATTTGACATAGTTTTAGTTATTATTTTTGCATTTATTCAAGCCATTAAGAAGGCATGATTGATATTAAGGAATCAGTCTTAAGATTCAACTACAATTGAAAGGGTTTCTTTCAATTGAAATAAATATTTAAAATATAAAATCGTGTTTTCTTCTAAACCCAAAGGTTTAGATAAATACATAACTGGCGCAGTCGTGGAAATTTATTCCGAAGAATAAATTAAAGAACCAACATTAAAGAACCAACATCTGATTAAACATCAACATAGGACATTTAGAAAAATAAAGTTGTGAAAATTTATTTTTATAAATAAATATACAAAAAGTGCAAAGTAAATATAAACAAAAAACATTTATAAAAATAAAGTTGTACAAAATTGATTCTAAAGAATAAATGTACAAAAAGTGATCAGAAAAGTTTATTATATTTCAAAACATACTTAACACAAATATTTGCGAATTTACGAACAGAAGCTCTATTTTCGACGCAAACAAAATCAAAATGGAACCACAAGAGAGAATTCATCAATTAGAAGAAGTGGTACGACAACAAGAAACAACCATCCGAAACCAACAAACAGCTCCAAAAACGGAACTACAACTGAGAATCGATAAATTGGAGGAAGTTGTAAGACGACAAGAAGCAACCATTCAACAACAAGTGCAAGTTCAACAAGTACAAACTACTGGTGCAACAGAACAGCAACAAGCACAGCAGCAGCAATGGCAGCAAAACGCAATGTTGCTCAGCCCAAAGGAAATCATTCAGCAATTTCGGCAAATTAAACCATTCGGGGATGGACATAACCTTACAGCCTTTATAAAATCGGTGGAGCAGATTATGAATTTATGTGAAAACAACACAACTCTTTACGACTTCGGATTGCAGATAGTCTTCAACGAGAAAATTATAGGGGAGGCAGGTCTTCACGTCAGAGAGCTGGGAGATGAGGTTTCATGGCAGCAGATAAAGGAACAGCTGAGAGAACGGTTTAAACCCCGCAAATCTTATGATGACGTGTTCAACAAATGCCGGAGTACGAGAGTGAGTGATTTAAGAGAACTTTTCGATTTATTTCAAAACGCTAAATTTGAAATAGCACAAATTTATGAGTTTGATAGCCTTAAGCCTTCAATCTACCAATCCCAAAATGTAGATAGGGACTTAGTTAATATATTGATAGAAAAAATAGACGGACCAATTAGAGCACATTTGGATGACAATTGTTCATTAAATGACATAATAGCAAAATACTCGAAGCTAAGACTATTGGATGATAACAGACCTATTCATTATAAGCATAAAAAAGGTCAAGCTGATATAAGACAATAATAAAAACATTCACACTAGTAGAAATAACAATGCTTATGGTTTTTCAAACAACAATAGACAGACAATCGACAATAACAATACAAACAAGAATACTAACAGAAGTAGCCAATTTTATAATAAAAACAACAATCGTTATAACTACAATGATGCAATCAAAGCTAGAGACAACAAATTTTCACAGTTCCGATCTCCCCATATGAAAGTAGAAACAATGCGAAGTGCTGGTCCAGTAAACATGGAAGTAGACACTTTAGAGGAAAACCAAGATTCTTCAAATGAGGTAAATTTTTTAATGATGCCTCGACATGCAAGTTGCCCATAATATTTCTTAATATTGAAACAAACAAATCATAAAATGTTTAATAGATACCGGCAGTGCCGGATTAACCCATAAGCAAACTAAGCAGCTGCTTAGGGCCCCCGTAAAATTGGGGCCCCCAATATCAGGCGTACAATTTTTTCTAAGTTTTAAAAATAATGAATTTATCAAATTGCACAAGCAAGAAATACAGATGACGCAGACGCAGAAACAGTAATAGGCAAGAAATAGCCACAGTTCACGTCACACACGACAACTGAGCACAAAAAGCAAATACAACAATTATAACGGACCTGTTCTTATTCATTCATGACGTTGTACAACGTACAGTTTCCACGTCGTGGCATATTCGAAGTGATCGCTCTCGCTCTCTAATAACAAAAAAAACATTTTTGGAGTTCCCCGAATTGCACAATACGTGTATGTCTATTAATTTTTTTTTAGTATAACAAAAAGCGTCCCAGTGGAAGGTTATATTTTATGTTTGTAAGTTAGTTCTTATTGAGAAGCGAGGACGTTACATCTCCGGAGTTTCTTTAATATACATATAATACAATAGAATAATAATAAAAATGAAGAGAATTTATGTGAGTGGATCGCAAAAACGGAAACAAGCGGAAGAAAAAAAACAAAAAGATGAGGAAGTCGTCAAGAAATTGCCGAAATTAACTTCATTCTTTCAAACCAGCACATCGCTGTCGAAAAATCCAGATGGTGCAACGAACGTGGCAGAAGATGACGGCGGCCAAAAAATTCAGGAACCATCTATCGCTGTTGACAATAATAATGATGCAACAATTCCTAACCTCGCACCCCAAGGAAACAGGAACAATGATTCTGGAACGTGGACTGAACTAACTGCGGATGATATTAGCTACTGGACAAATGAGGGGCCACAAAAATGTCAACACCACTCTGGTTCATTCAAAAACTCGCGGAGAATTTTCCAAGATGGAAAACAAACAAGATTCTGCTCTCGAAACATTTTTAATGGAACAAAAGCCAACGGTGAAAAGTACACTCGCGAATGGCTGCTGTATTCTCCATCAAAGGGCGACGTTTGTTGTTTCGTTTGTAAACTATTTTCATCTAATGTATCATCTCGACTGGTATCTGGATTCAGTGATTGGCGTAACACTTGTGTCATTGATCAACACGAAAATTCTCAGTCTCATAGAGAAGCAATGCTCGCATATTTGATTCGAAGAAAGGGATTGGGATTAAAAGCCCAGTTTGATGACCAAATGGAGGAAGAATTCAAATACTGGAAGTACATCTTGCACCGAGTTGTATCTGTCATTCAAACATTGGCAGAACGGGGATTGGCATTCAGAGGTTCAGATGAAAAATTTGGATCCGTGAATAACGGTAACTACATAGGATTGCTAGAACTTGTCGCTAAATTTGATCCGTTTTTGGCCTCGCACATTTCAAATTATGGAAACAAAGGGAAAGGTAATACTTGACCCATGATTTAAATTTTGGATAAATTTTTCCAATGTATTGTCAGTATATTATCAATGAATTGTCAATATATTATTAATATATTACCAATGTATTGTTAATATGTGACCTTTTTCAAGAAAATTCAACATTTACTAATAGCATACTTTCTGTGTTTTAAAAGAAATGTGTCGTACTTGTCGAAAACTATTTGCGAAGAGCTAATTGAACTAATGAGTCAGGAAGTCCGGTCTGCGATTTTAGATGAAATAAAAGCTGCTGGATATTTTAGTTTGTCCGTCGATTCAACCCCTGATCTTTCTCACATTGATCAGTTGTGCGTCATCATAAGATACGTTTCGCCCTTTGATAATTTGCCAGTAGAACGATTTTTAATATTTTTAGAATTGAAAAGTCACGTTGGAAAAGAAATGGCTGACGCAGTTTTGAAATTCTTGATCGAAGACTGCAACATTGACTTTTCGAAGTGCAGAGGGCAATCCCATGATAACGCAGCAAATATGTCCGGTATTTATAAAGGGATGCAAAGTGTTATTTTACAACTCTACCCTTATGCAATATACATTGCATGTGCAGCACATTCATTGAATCTTGTCGGTCGTAGTGCAGTCGATTGTTGTTTGGAGGCTGTCAATTTTTTTTCATTAGTGCAAACACTTTACGTATTATTTTCTGCTTCTACAAACAGATGGAAGGTACTAAAGGATCATATCAAGGATGAAAAACAGTTAAAGAAACTCTCAAACACGCGGTGGGAAGCACACGCTGTTGCCACAGATGCAATTTTAAATTCGTATTCTCAAATTCTCGACGCGTTAGATTCTATTTCTGAAGATAGGAATCAAAAAGGAGAAACTAGACAAGAAGCAATGAATATTGCAAACAAAATGCAAGAGTTTGAGTTTGTTTTTATGGTTACGATGTGGAATGACATTTTGCAACAATTTCATCGGACATCACAAGCCCTTCAGAGTTCAGAAGTTAATTTGCAAGTGTGCGCTGATTTGTATAAAACGTTGACTATTTACTTGCAAAATCTCAGGGAAAGATTTGAAGAATTCGAAAACAAGTCTAAAGAAATTTTACCCGACGGTGATTATAGAGGAAATAGTAATCGAATACGTACTCGGAGAGTACAAGTCAATGATGGTCCAGCGGAAGATGCTATTTTATCTGCAAAGGACAAATTTCGCATTTCGACTTTTTATTGCATCGTCGACATTCTTCAAGTCGAGATGAAAAGAAGAGGCGACGTTTATCAGAATCTGGCAGAAAAGTTTTCATTTTTATTAAACATGAATTTAACCAACGATGAGATACTATCAAAAGTTAAGTCGCTTGTCGCATCGTATCCTGAGGATTTAAATTCAAATCTCTCTGATGAATTAATTAGAACAATTTCATCAGTACGTTCGTTTGAAAATGGAAAAAGATAAAAATATTAGTGCAAATTTTACTGATTTTTATAACATCATTGTAAATGACCAACTTCAAACAGTCTTTCCTAACGTGGAAATCTGCCTCAGAATATTTTTATCATTAATGATAACAAACTGTTCGGGAGAACGATCTTTTTCGCAGTTGAAACGAATAAAAAATCCTCTGAGGACGACAATGCGACAAGATCGACTAAGTTCGTTGGCTCTTCTGTCAATTGAATCAGATGTTACGCGTCGCATGAATTTTGACAATTTAATCGAAAACTTTGCTCGTCAAAAGTGCAGGAAAAAGAAGGTTTAATTTTTAAGCGATTGTTTTCATGTAACTTTGTATAAATGTAAAAACACAGTTTTTGACTATAAATAAAAATATAAAATAAAAATATAAAAAATTAAAGAAAAAAAAATTGTATGGCCCTAGGGGCCTGAGATTTTGATAGTTCATTTTTGTCGTCGCCACGAGACTGCCTGCAAAATTTCAGCTCGATTGGATAACGGAAAAGGGTTAAAAATCGACCCAAAGTTTTGGTACAGACCGGCAGACAGAGAGTACGAGTTAATATAAAGAATTTAAAAAAATTATGGGGCCCCATATCTTTCACTGCTTAGAGCCTCACAGACTGTTAATCCGGCACTGGATACCGGAGCAGATACAAGCATTATCAAACCAGGAGTTCTGATTAGTTTTAAACAACAGAAATTACAAAAATCTCTTTGGTTTAGGACACTAAATGGCTTAAACAAGATAAGTGAATATATCCGAACACCCATACCAAAACAATTTCAAGCAATTGGAACTGTAGAATGGAAAGTTGTAGATTTTCAAAGTAAAAAATACGACGCTATATTAGGACAAAATTTCCTTATTCCGTTTAAAGCCCAAATCAATTTAGAATATGAATATATAGAAATTTTTGGAAATAAGATTTTTTTCGAAAAAAAAATTATATCCTTTTAAGTCTGAGGAAATCTGTACCTTAGAAGGGATAATGGATACATCCATAAAAGTCAGCGAAACTATTGACTTAAGTCATTTAAATACTGAGGAAAAATCAACAATAAAACAACTTATATCCAAATTTTCAAATATTTTTTATAAAGACGGGGAAGAATTAACTTCTACAAATGAGATTGTTCATGAAATTAACACAAAAACGGATAAGCCTTTATATTCAAAAATATACAGATATCCACAGATCCATGAAATGGAAATAGAAAAACAAATTAAAGAAATGCTAACACAGAAAATTATTAAACCTAGTAATTCTCCTTATAATAGTCCACTTTGGATTGTTCCCAAAAAATTAGACAATTCAGGTTTAAAAAAATAGCGGATCGTTATTGATTATAGACTTTTAAATGAGAATACAATAGATGATAAATTTCCAATACCAAACCTCAATGCGATTCTTGATAAACTCGGAAGAGCACAGTATTTTTCAACGATCGATCTCGCTAGGGGATTTTATCAAATTCAGGTTAAAGAAGAAGACCGAAAGAAGATGGCTTTCTCAACCCCTTTCGGGCATTATGAGTTTATCAGAATGCCATTCGGGTTGAAGAATGCACCGTCAACCTTCCAAAGGCTGATTAATCATGTCCTTCGTGAACACATTAATAAGATCTGTATAGTTTACATGGATGACATATTAATCTTTAGCACCTCTTTAACAGAACATATAATTAATTTAGAAAAAATTTTTTTGAAGTCACAACAAGCCCAATTTAAAGTCCAAATAGATAAATGTGACTTTTTAAAAAAGGAGACACATTTTCTTGGGCACATTCTAACTTATCAGGGAATAAAGCCCGACCCAGCCAAGGTAAATATTATTCAAAATCTAAAACTTCCAAGTACTGTCAAACAAATCAAGTCATTCCTAGGTATGACTGGATATTATCGAAAATTTATCAAGGATTATGCGAAAATAGCAACTCCTATGGTAAAAAATTTACAAAAAAACCAGAAGATAAATACTAAAGACCCAAATTATATACTTTCCTTTGAAAAACTAAAAGATATTGTCACAAAAACACCTATTTTGCGATACCCCGACTTTGCCAAACGATTCAAACTAGTAACGAATGCAAGCAATTTTGCAATTGGTTCCGTCTTAACCCAAGATGGTCACCCAATAGCGTATGCATCGAGGACTCTCAATAAACACGAGGTAAACTATTCCACTATCGAAAAAGAACTTTTGGCAATAGTGTGGTCTGTTAAATATTTCCGCCCATATATATATGGCCGTGAATTTGATTTACAGAGTGACCACCAACCCCTCAAATGGTTACAAGCCAAATTCTCAGGGAAAGATATCAATCCTAGGTTACAACGGTGGTTAATCGAACTAGGCGAATATGACGGAAGAATAGATTATATAAAAGGCAAAGACAATAAAATTGCAGACTTTCTTAGTCGTATAGACATAGAAAACCAAGAAATAAATTGCATACGTCACCTTTACAATCAAGAAGAAGTAAGTTCTGTAGATAGAAATACCCAATCTTTGTTACTCGAAACAACCCATTCTCAAGAAGAAGAGCGAAACAATAATTTTCCTATTCTTGATACAGTTATTAACAGGTTTAATTTTCAAATCATACTTATAGATCAGAACGAAAAGGAACTCGAAAACGTATTTAACAAAAAGCGCATATTTATTGACAAAAATGACCTTATAAATAATAAAGCTAGCGACATAATAAAATCACATGTCGGTAAAGGAAAAATAGGCATATATTCAGTAAATGATCATGAGTATAACAAACTACAAAAAATGTTATTTGAAACATTCCAAGGTAACAGTCACATTAAATTTGTGAAATGCTTACACCTTGCACAAGATATCGTAAACGAAGAAGAGTTACGAAAGCAGATATCATTGTTCCACAAAGAAGAAACAGGCCATTCTGGAATAATTCCAACATATGAAGGCATAAAGCACAAAATTTACAACCCGACACTTAGAATAACAGTACATGAAATAATTAACAATTGCAGTACATGCAATAGAGGAAAATACGATAGAAATCCCATCAAAGAAAAATTTAACTATACTGAAACACCAAAGACTACAAACGATCTTATACACGTAGATACGTATGTAAACAGTAAGCAGTCGTTTATTATATTTATAGACAAATTTTCTAAACATGTCATATGTTTCCCGTTAATGGATCGAAACAGTCAAACCATAGTAGGCAGAATTAAGGAATTCTTAGCAATAAAAGGCAAAATAAAAAAATTTGTTTTCGATAACGAATTTAAATCAAATAATGTACAAGAATATTTAAAGAGCGAAAATATTGAATTCCACATTACAAAACCAAATAGCCATACAGGTAATTCGGACGCAGAACGCCTAAACAATACACTAACAGAAAGAATTCGTACACTTAACATTGAGGAAAAACTCTCAATCACTCAACAAATGTGTAAAGCTATCATGTTCTATAATAGTACTTACCATAGTACGATAAAGTGTACACCATTTGATGCGCAAAACCATAAAATCGATCACACCATAATTTTTAAAAGATTAGAGAAAACAAAAAAGGAAAAAATAAAAAAGGCAAACAAAAATAGCGAAAAGTATAACGAGCAAAGACAAGAAGGGTACGTAAAAAACTATAAGAGCGTTAGACATAAAGACGTACCAAAATTTATACATAGAACACTACACAATGTTCATAACAGCAATATAAAAAGACCACTAAAATACTCATATCAACCAATTTCAGATCACCCAACTACTATTCGTAATTGTGTTGTTGATCAACACCGTGCAAGGGAAACTGCAACTAATTCCAATAAGTGAAGAAGCGGGATACACCCTTATTCAGATGGGACAGACAGATATTGCCAACGAAGTAAACACTATTTTACATATAATACGTGAAACGGAAATAATAGATATGGTTAATAAAATGAAAGAAAATGTTAAGCATTCAGACATCAAAAATAAGGAAATTATTTTGGACGAGATTAGTACTATCACAGCCAAAATTAAATCCATCACTCCCAATGAAATTAGTAGGACGAAAAGGGGATTAGCTAATTTTGTAGGCACAACCTACAAATGGCTATTCGGACTCATGGACGAGGACGACAGACAGGAAATCGTTGACCATTTAAAAATTATGGAAGAAAACGATCATAATGCGATTTCGACGATCAATAAACAAATTAGTATTAATGAAAACTTTCAAAATAATATAAATTTATTCAAGAAGACAATTGACGACGATAGGGAAAAAATTTCACAGTCACTTAATCGAGTACAAGAAGAGAATTCAGAATTTTCAAAACAATTGATGTTTAATGAACAAATGCACAAACTTAGATATTTAGAAAATAAAATTAATCAAATACAAGACAATATTGCAGCTGCAAAGTAGAATATTTCGACATCGATTTCTATAAATTAAAACTTGCAAAAATGGGTGTACTACTCTATAAAAATCAATCAATTGTTATTGCTATTAAGATTCCAAAAAACTATTATGTAACTGATCTAAAATTAATAACTGCTATACCCAACAGTCGAAATTTAGAAATAGATGAACAAAACGAAATCGTTGTGACAATTAATAATAAAAATTATAAATTTATTGAAAACACCTTATATAAAGACTTAAAAATAAGTAAACATTGTGTATTTACAAATGACTGTACATTTAAGTTCAATAACAAAACAAATATTCAAGAATTAAGCGAAGACACAGTAATAAAAAACGCATACAACGAAGAAATTGCACAGAATTGTGACAAAAGAAGTTTAAGCATAAATAAAAATTATCTAACTAACTTTTCTAATTGTAAAATTGTTATAGCAAATCGAAAATTCTCTAACAGAAAAATTGAGTTCACTGATAGATATGTCTATCCAGTGAAAGAATTCAACCAAATATATGAAGATTCAATAAACTTTAAAGAAATTATAGTAAAACAAACGGAAAATATTGAAGCAATAAAAGAGCTAAAATATCACAAAAAAGTATCATATGCAACTACTTCTACCACAATAATTATTTTTGTAATTTGCTTGACAGTTTTGTATGTCTGGTACAAGAAAAAGAATAGCACGAAAATAGTGATTAATCAAAACGAAATTCAGGAGAATTCCAAAACTAAGGGGGGAGAAGTTACATACCCTGTATCAAACTCCACTAATGACCCAAATAAAGCTAAGCATGTTGATGAAATAATCAACAGCTATATTGCAACTTGATCCCGGCATACAAAACTAAAAGTCAACGATCTTGATTGCTTCATATAATAAAGCATAAACGAAATTACAACGGTGCATTATTTTATGAAGAAATCAATGACTGCTTAGCAATCATAAAACACCAAAGTCAACGGACTTTGTAAACAAAAGTTCACAAGAGTTATTTGACATAGTTTTAGTTATTATTTTTGCATTTATTCAAGCCATTAAGAAGGCATGATTGATATTAAGGAATCAGTCTTAAGATTCAACTACAATTGAAAGGGTTTCTTTCAATTGAAATAAATATTTAAAATATAAAATCGTGTTTTCTTCTAAACATAAAGGTTTAGATAAATACATAACTCGCGTGGTCAGCTAAAAAAACTGCACTGCTGTCCAGCGATGATGATGTCTCTTTGGCTGCAGCTAGCGGCTCTCTGTATAACAGGTTTTGCTGCTGTGCTGTTGATTATGTTTTTGTTGGAGCTGCTGTAACGTTTTTGTTGTTTTTTTGTTTATTTTTCTTTTTTAATTGTTTCTTTTAAACACTCATTATTGTTTTTAGTTTTTTTTTTTGTTAAATTGTTATTAAACACAAAACATTTAGTTTAAAAACGGACATTATAAACAACAAGAAATAAAACGCACTATAAACTTTAACACACACGACGGAATATTTGAGTCAGACAATTTACTTTTAAAATTTAATTTAATTAAAATGAAAGGACCGGACAGACACACGTCAACACCCTTTAAGATCACGACAGCTTCTTAACTTTTAACTTACTATAGTTAAGACCATTAAGTCATTATTGTATTAGAATTAAGTTATTTGTCTTTAAAATGAGTTGTTATTATTATAATATATACATTATATTCTTAACTTTTAACTTACTATAGTTAAGACCATTAAGTCATTGTATTAGAATTAAGTTATTTGTCTTTAAAATGAGTTGTTATTATTATAAGATTTAAGTAAGTTAATCATTTTAATGTTTTATGTTGTACTATAAGCATAGATCTTAGTTTACTTAAATTAACAACTAGCTTAAATTGAAATTAAATTAAACTGAATAAGAAGCGAAAATCATCTGGATCAACTTCTCAGGCCAAGCAGCCCTCAGCACCACTTTTGAAGAGGAACACTCCAGTTACTTCCTCGTCACTTTCTAACATTCCCTCTTTGACTAATAGTGCAGTTTTGACTCCTATTGAGCCTAGAAATCTATCAAGCTTAAGGGCAGTGTCGATGAGTGAACATAATAATTTGTTGAGTCAAAATGCATTTTGATCATTCAAAAAAAAAAAAAAGGTAATAAACCTTCCCACGCTTCCTTTATTCTCACAGTTCCAGCTGAAGAGTTTGCAACTGTTCTAAACTCTAATTTGTGGACGGATAATATACTCGTTACAGAGTTTTAGCCTAAGAATAAGCCTAGAGGGACGACTCAAGCCGCTCGTCAATCCCAAAAAAACTGACTAGGCTATCCCTTTACTATCAAAGTGTAAGGGGATTACGCTCTAAGACGCAAGACATATTTTTAATGTCTCCGAATTTCTCTGAGGATATTATCGCATTGACTGAAACTTGGTTAAACGGAAGCATTAATGACTTAGAATTGTTTGATAACAGTTTTGAAGTTTATAGAAGAGATAGACACGCTGACACTACTTCTGCTGTCGGTGGAGGAGTCTTATTAGCTGTAAGGAACTCCTTCGTTAGTTCCATTATTGTTATTCCCTGCTCTGCTAACATCGAACTTATATGCGCTAAGGTTGTACACTGCAATTCTAATGTATATCTTATTAATGCATACGTTCCTCCTGAGAGCAGTGTAGAAGTTTATGCAAGCCTTGTGGATTGCATAGAATACGTTATAAGCATAATTGACGTTAATGACGATATTTTATTGTTAGGTGATTTTAATCTGCCTGACTTGAAATGGGAATCTTCTGACGATGATACAAACTTTTTTGTGCATCTAATTTGAAGACACGCCAAGAGCATATATTTGTTGATAATATATGTCCTGACTTACAGCAAGTGAGTTGTATTTATAATAGTCGTGAAAGACTTCTTGACCTGGTCTTAACTACAGACAGTAACAATGTGATCGTTGAGAGGGCCCCTCATGCTTTGACTGCTGTTGATGAATACCATCCACCATTGAGCATATGGTACAAATCAGACAGGGATAACATAGAAGTCTAACTCAATAGATAAAGTTTATGAATTCAATTTTAAAAAAGCTGACTTTTTGAGGTTGAATCATTTACTTCAAAGTAAACTTAATGTAATTTTAGAATATGTTAATAATAACACTCTTGATGATTAAATTAACTTTTTTTATATGGAAATCTTTGCTTTGTTTTCTTTGTCCGTGCCGTATAGCCTTAAATTTACGAAAATTTGTGCTCACTCCTGGTACACAAAGGAGTTAAAGATTCTTCGCAACAGCAGGAATAGGGCATGGAAAAAAAATATGTCTGTAGCTTAGACTTGAATGACCTAGAAATCTACAAGTGTTTGTTTCTGGATTTTGAAAATTGCTCAGCTACCTTATATCAAAATTATTTAGACAGTACTAAGCTGAGAATTTTGTCTGATCCAAAGAAATTCTGGGGTTTCATAAACACCAAAAAAAAAAATCTGATGGATTCCCTTCATCATTTAAAAACTCTGACGGATTTACTGACGATCCCGTCGTAATTTGTGATCTATTTGCCAATCTCTTTAAAGAGTCATTTTGTTCAGACTCTTTTAATCCTGATGAAGAGTACTTTGAATATATGAACTCTACATCCAGGGTTTCGTTGGATTCTATATCCTTTACTTCAGAGGATATTTTAAAGTATATTGGATTGATTGATGAGGATTTTAATGCTGGACCTGACGGAATTCCTGCCTCAGTGTTAACACGATGCGGTTCCGTTCTAAGTCAACCACTGTCCATGTTATTCAATAAATCAATTAGCGAAAGTATTTTTCCACTTTTTTGGGAAAAATCTTTTACAAGTCCTATTTATAAAAAAGGTTGTAAGAACGATATAAACAACTACAGGCCTATCGCGAAACTCTTGTTGATTCCAAAACTTTTTGAGCGGCTCGTGTATGATCGTTTGAAAATTCACTGTGGAAAGGTGATGACAACTCGTCAGCATGGATTTGTTACTGGCAGATCCACTGTGCCTAATCTCCTCGATTTTACAACGTTTTGCTTAAATTCATTTTATTCAGGTAATCAGGTATTTACACTGATTTTAGTAAAGCATTTGATAAACTGCCACACAACTTAATTCTATTTAAACTAAAGTTAATAGGTTTTCCACAATTTTTTGTAAGCTGGATTCAATCGAATCTGACAGAGTGATCTTATCAAATACGATTTCGAGGCGTATTGTCAGTTGAATTTATTGCTGAATCAGTAGTTCCTCAAGGTAGCCACCTTGGTCCACTTCTGTTTATTTTAGCGATTAATGATGTAACCCTCATCATCAAACACTCTCATCTACTTATCTATGCAGATGATATGAAAATATACAGAACAATAGATGCTAAAGACAATTTTTGCTCCAGTCTTATTTGAAATCCTTTGAAATTTGGTGTTCTAAAAATAATATGTTTCTAAATCCAGATTAATGCCCAACTAATAATAATAATAAGAATAATTTAATTTTTGATTTTAAGATAAAAGATACTGCTTTTAGTCGTGTAGATGCTGTCAAAGATCTTGGTATATGCATGGATTCTAAGCTATCTTTTAACGTTCATATTAGGGGTATTCACGATTCAGTGCACTTGCCTGTGCAGTTGAGGACTTGTGCAAATTACAAAAACAAATTGTACGTACGTCAAAAATCTGCACAAGTGCTTTTCTACTATTACCTTCAACTTGAGGACTTGAGTAGTTGTGCACGTGTGCATTGAAAAATGTTGAATGCTCGGGTTTATGAAACGATGGGCCAAAGAATTTAATAGTATGATCACAACTACAACGCTGTATTATGCAATTGTGCGACCTCACTTAGAGTATGCAAGTCAAGTTTGGTCCCCAAGTTACAGTGTACATATTGAACGTATAGAGAGAATCCAAAAACTTTTTGTTCGGTTTGCTCTAAGGGGCTTAAGTGGAATTGACACTTTAAACCTTCCTCCTCATGAGGATCGTTTAAAACTACTAAAAATTCAATCTTTACAAGGGGCGAAGGAAATCTGCGGATATCGTCTATTTACACCAACTCATAACTGGTGTCTTCGATTCACCAAAACTCCTAACTCTTATAAATTTTAACACTATACGTAGAAGGAGCAGAAACTCTAACAATTTAATTTACTTATCTTTTAGTAAAACAAATTATATGGCTACTGCTCCTTTAAATCGCATGAGTACCTTTGTTAACAACTGTAGGTTTTTTGATGTTGACTTATCGAAAGGTCAACTCAAAAGTAGATTGAAAACTAATGTATGATTAGATCTATGTAAGTGCATGGTAAGTTGTTATGTCTTGTGTTGTCCCTGAGCCCAACCCATATTATGGTGGGTAAAAATGTGAAAATGACCCCCATACAAACCGCGCTGTAAGACGTAATTCTACGTCAAAAATATTGAGAAATTTGATAGAAGCAACAATTTTAAATACGAAATTCAAAGGCGAAGACATTTTGATTCCTCGCATCCCAATGATTTCATCTGATGTGCCATTTGAATTTAAGTGTCTTCAATTTCCTGTGCGCCCTCCATTCGCCGTTACCATCAATAAGTCGCAAGGACAATCTTTACAAATGAGCGATATCAATTTGGAGAATCTAGTTTTCTCGCATGGCCAACTCTACGTTGCTTGCTCCCGAGTCGGAAATCCATCTACTCTATTTGGTTTCCATAATGTTTTCCATAATGTTTACCATAAATGGTGATAAAAAAACCAAGAATGTTGTTTATTTAAGAGCATTTTAATTTTATACAAATTGTTCGAAAAACCTTTCTTTATTTGCCAAACGAAGCGGGAAGGAGTTTATCTAGTATCTTTATAACCACTGTTATAAACTGTTCCTACTAACGATATCATATCGCCAGTGACCTCAATTTTTATATGCCGATTGTGACTAAATTCGAATAATGGAAGGTTGGTCGGCATTTGTTGGTATCGGATATAATTCAATTGTTTTATGCTAAGCAGTCTTTTTTGATACCTGTGCTTGTTATAAGATGACCTACGTATACTACTTCTGGTTTAAGAAAATGACATTTACTTGGATTGAATTTAAGAATATATTTGTTTAAGCGTACAAATACTTTTATCAGATTGTCGTGGTGTTTTAAATTACAACCAAATACTATTATGTCGTCGACATAAAGAAATGCTCTTGATTCTAAACCTGATAATGCTATAGTTAACATTCTATATTTTCTTTGAAAGCTATTTGAAGAGATTTTTAAGCAAAAAGGTAAACGTTTGAAATGATAATGTCTTTTTGCTGTTGAAAATGCTGTCATGTGTCTTGAATCTTTATCTTATTCAATTTGATGGAATGAGCTAGTCATGTCCAAAGTTGAGAAATATTTAGCCCGTTCTAGTTGATATAATACGTCTTCTAATCTAGTCAAAGGAAATTTGTCTTTTACTATTTTCTTATTTAACTGTCTGAAGTCAACAACTAGTCGCCATTTTTTTAAACTGCCATCATTTTTTTTTTTGGTACAATTAATAATGGTGAATTATATGCGCTTGTTGGTTGTTTATTTCTTCATATTGAGCATGTCGTAATCTGTAATTTTTCGTATACACTGGTGTTTCATCCGTTAATTGCAAATTTTGTGAGTAAAAATATTGACAATCCATCCAAAGGAAAATATGTTGATAAGTTTTTAAGACTTTAAAAAGTGATATTCTTACTTCCTCATCCATACTGTCAATGTTTAATATTTCATAGAGTTTCTCAAATCGTTTTTCGTCGTTGAATGTGTTAACTAAATGTTTCAGTTTTATAATGTTGCAGTTTTTTAGGGGTTCTATTTGAATATCGAGATTCGTAAATTTTGCTTCGATATCAGTTGTGTTCAAAATTTTTATATGACAATTACCTCTAACAGGTGCTATAGAATTTCCTATGAAAACTCCTTTTTTTTAATTCTCTACTACAAATCACACTATCTTGATTTAATTTTAAATCTACGGCACATATAAATTAATACCGTGGTGGTATAGGTATTGTTCTTATCTTATTCTGTTGTGTATTTATTGGAAATATTGCTTCCCCTTCACATATTGTTATTTTAACTGTGAAAGTTTCGAAATCTATGATGCACATGTATCGTTTCAAAAAAATCTGTTCCAATGATTCCGTCAGTGGCAATTGGAAAATATGTATCCACAACTTGAAATTGGTGTTTTGTTATGTAATTTTCTATGTTTAATTCTATTTCATTTTGTCCTAAAGATTTTACTTCTTCCTTTGTAATTCCTATAAGTTTGCAAGTGTAGTCTGTCATAATTTTTTGGTATTCTTGTAAAACTTGTACTTTAGAAATCGAAATATCTGCGCCTGCATCTATGAGAAATCTTAATTTTTTTTCTTTGTATCATTACATTCCAAGGTTACGTAGTAAGTAAGATTATTTGTTATTGTGTAAATTGTTAATGGTTTTCCGGTAGTGCTGTTCGTATGCCCTCCGGACTCTGTCCGTTTCCCGAATTTTGTATCATGTTGATACGTCTGTAACCACCTCGTGAGATTCTGTGGAAATTTTGAGGATTCCTACTTCCTCCTCTATTGTTATATGAGAGATGAGATTATATTGTTGTTATTTTAATAGTTATTCGGTCTAGAGTTTCGACTGTTTCCATATCTATTCTGATTATTGTTAATATTTCTGAAATTACTTCTATTATTATAAAATTGTATATTAGCATGTCCTCTAAATCTATTATCTATTTGCCATACCCTATTCATATGTAACAGTTGTGACGAATTATTTTGAATAGAGTGGTTTTCTAATTCTGATGCTAACATGATTGCATCGGCAAGCGTTTGTGGCTGAGCAACATATACAGTTGATTTATATTGTTCAGTCAATCCGTTCTTAAATACCGTGAGTGCGTATTTGTCATTTAATTTTGAAATAATTTGTTTTTCTGGCTCGGTTGCTGTTGTTGGTAACCCTTTGATTTGCATGATGCTTATAAGTGTAAGAATATTCTCATTAAAATTTGAAAATTTAGCTTTTTGTTTTAGATTTGACAACGTTGTGTGCATGGTTGGAATACTTTTAGTACTTTTATATCTTGCTTCTAATTTTTCTTTTAATTCGACAAAAGTTTTTGGTTCAGATACCGCACAAATGGAAGTTTTTACATGCACCATAGAAATGAAACGAGTTTTTGCTTCGCCAGAAGCTTGTGTTCTAACTGAAAAGTGGCTATTTTCACAACCAAATGTTCAATTACACATGTCTTTGTTAATTTTTGTTTATCTTCGTTTTTTAGTCCGTTATTTATTAATTCTGTGATTTTTAAAAATGAGGTCAATTCTTTGTATTGGCCATTGAACATTGGTATTGCATTAATGGCTAGTTATAAATTAAAAGAAGTAATTTTTGTTTCTTGTTTAGACTGTTCAATATTTTCTGTTTTATTTTGTAACTGTTCTAGTTAGAGCTGTTTCACTTTTGTATAAGTTCTATTAAATTCAAATTTTAATATATTTGTTTTTGTATCACCGCTATCGACAATAGCAACCCAGCAGCGGATTTGCCAGTGGCTACCATAGAACTAATACAGAATAAATTACCAGGTAAGGAAGCATTACTTTTTTCAAAAAGTAATGCGTCTGCATATAGCAGAAGTAATTAACTCATACCTCATTAAATGTAATGTAGCATACAAGAAAAAGTAATGCAGTGATTTTTATAACTTAATACAAGTAGTATGTTACTCCATAACTTCTAGGTAATGCTGAAGGGAGGCGATCACTTACCTCCTGTCTCATTCAATGTTAAATGTAAGGCCTTTTATCCATAGTAAGGTAATATAGTCGGAAGTAGTGGTCATTACAAGGTAATTGATGCTTCATATATTCGGAATATATTCCATCCGCTACTGGGAAGTGTCTTAAATTTCAATTTATTACCTTCTATTAATTGTAATTTTTGCAGTATTGTTATATAGGAATATCCTCTTCATGTGCTTTTCTTTCAATTAATTATGATAGTTGTGAGGTTTTATACAATTTCCACCATTTATTTTAACCCAAGTTTATTCAACATCCGTAAAGTTTGGATTTATACATTCGACAGTAGGCTTCCTAGTCATCCCTATAAATTCCCAAAATATCTTTAAATATTCAAGTTCTTTTAACAAATCAACCTGATCCTCTGCTACCAGCACGTCTTCTGGTTTTTGCATTGGTAGCGGGTTTTTAGTAAACTTGGTTCTTTTCTTTTTAAGTTTGTTTATATTCATGATAAATTTTTTTGTATTTTATTTTATTAAAATATATTTTTTTTTATTATACTTTAGTAGATACATTTTTACCTATATGTTTTTAAACATATTTTTTTATAATAAGAGTTAGTCATAAAAATGTTTAATATAAGTAATATGGTAACAACAACATACGATAAATTAAGGTTTGTCACAAATATACTATTACTGTTAATATTATTTAGAGTGTTCGAAGTATCTTCTTTACTTTTAGAATTACCTATTTTATTTGAACTGCAAAAAAATTATTTATTTTGCCTAAATTGGCGTTCTTTAGATTTTTCTAATATAATTTTATTCCTAAAAAATTGTCTCTGTTTTGCATCTTTTGTTAAATTGATAATTCTATAAAGTTCTGCTATTGTTTGGCTGCTTCTGTTGATTTCTCTTTTGGGACATATCCTTCCACTAAGAAACTTTCTAATTTTTATCCTTTTGATAGTTTTCAAACTTGAGGAAAGCCTCGTCTAACTCTTCCTTCGATATTTGATCGTCGCTGTTCAGCTATTTTCAAAGTAAAAAGCGTTTTTTGTTTTACATCATTTGCAGGATCGGTCGCAGGATGTGTGTGGTGTTTGGGAGAAAAAGAATTGTTAGTCTAAGTCAGTGTCGGGCAGCTTTGCACTCTTGAGATTGTGTTTGTGCAGTAAAATATGTATTCAACTCACCTACAGAACGATCAAACCCAATGGGACAAAGCAGGGCTTTGAAGCGCTTCTAGCAGGCCATCATATGGATTTCTTAGCCCTTCCGTACTCATTTCCAAGTCCATTAACTTTTTTATATGATATGAGAAAATTTTCTAGGCTTTACTCTCTCGCGACTCTAAAGAAGCCTGCTAGAAGCCCTTTTTGAGAATGTACATTAGAAAGAAAAGCAATATAAATATCAACTTAAAATAAAAAAACTTTTGACAATTTCCAGATTTGAACCAACGTCCTCTCATCTGACGGTCCGGAATCTTATCCACTCGTCTACCACAGTTGTTGACGAACTTCAGCTTATTTTGCATCATTACAAATCAAAGTAAGCTTTGGGTGCGCGGATTCGAGACCCAGCTCGGACCAAAAAAAATTTTTTTTTGTATTATTTTTTTAAATCTACATTTTTTACAAATTTTTCTGTTCTTTTTTTGGAATTTTTTTGTAAAATTTCTTCATATAAAACTAATTTTTCTTTTTAATAAAATACTTAGAATTTTTCCATATAAAAGTTTTCATATAATGTGATATGCAATGTGCCAGATTTCGGAGACCTGGGTTCGTGACCCAACTCGGACAAAATTTTTTTTGTTTTTTCTTAAAGTTTTGATTTTTTTTAATTGATCTGATCATATATAATTTTTTAAAAATTTTTTTATATAAAATAACAGGAAAAGACTCCAAACCTTCAAAAGGTAGGCCTTACAGAAGCACTCATCAATGTAGCGATCATGGAAGGTATATTGAAGCCAATAAGAGCACTACTAGCATGCATTCTTTTGCGTATCGCTAGCTAAAATGCCCACTGGGAAAGCGCTCATTAATACATACTCAAGTTGAGAAAGTATAGGTGTGCAGAGCTGCCCGACACTGGTCTAATTTTATTAAGCTGACAAGGCTTTGTAGTGATGGCTAAAAAGCCGTTCTTTCATTATTCTAGTTGTACTTAAGCTGACAAAGCTTGTTCAAAATATAGTCCAGACAGTTCTTCTTTTTTTAAACTAAGGTTCAGAATTGATTTGATTTACTGATCGCCTCTGACTTATATAACCAAATCGATCCCTTTCCAACAAGATTCTCTCTCTTACATTTTACATGTTACAAATTCTTACATACTACAATTTTACATAATTTGTTTTTTACATCTAAAACTCTCACCAATACATGAAAACTTATGTTCCCGTTGGAATAAAGGAATGTGCATACCAGAGACCTGCAACGAGTAGTTATAAACTGAGTTGACTTGAGTATATACGTATTAATTTGCCTTCTACTTCATATTCGGACTCATTCCAACATGTTGTTATACGTATAACACGCAGCTTAATTGTAATGCATCATAAGCCATACTCCAACGGCCAGCCGTACGGAGTCGATAACAAGTTGCATACAACATGTTAATGGCCTTCAAACGAATAATCGTGACTTTTGTAGATTTGCCAGCTTTGGCGTAAGTTAAGAATTTTAGTTTGAATCTTATTATTGAATTATTCTGATGTTATTGATTATGTCGTAACACTATACATAACGGTACGATATGAAGAGCAACGGGTTTGTTTTATATAATTTTTTGGAGTTAAGTGCGCCATTATTCTTTCGATTGCTGACTGCATCAAAGCGTATTAAGTTTAAAATATGTTGTCAACACCTGAAAATATAAAATTCCCTACGAAAATTAAAATCAAATAAAAAATCAAATCAGGCATGGCTTAGCAAACATATAAAAAAATATTCATGAAAATATTAGTCCGGAAATTATTATCGATTCATACGCACGTTCATTTCTTTTAAATATATGTAATTTGGTATTCTCAGTTCGATATAATTTGTTGTATGACTTATTAATTTTAAATAAATATTCAAACGCTAATTTATGTAGCGTGTTTTTAGTTCAGTGTGTTTATAAATAATTATATAAAATTTAAGAAAATAAATATTTTTGTATGCATAACTTTAACAATAGTAGTTTACCACTTATTGATGATTTTAATGACTGATTTAAAATTTTTTATTTTATGCTTTTATTTTATGCTTATGATTTTCATGATTTTGAAGTATGTAAATATAATAATTTTAGTAAGTTTAAATAAACAAACCTCATGAAATTCATATGTCTTCTTATTATTTCTTTCGAAGAAGCTCCCTTTATATACAAGGTGTGTTGTTTTAATTTTTGCACCATGGCATAAATCGCACAGCAAAGTTCTATAAAGAAATGTTTACCGCAACTTAAGTTGACAGTACACACCAGAATTTTCAAAAAATCAAATTTTTTTATGATTGATTTTTGTTCAAAAGACCTCAAAGAATCTATTTTTAATGATAAAAAATTAGAAATAAGTTTCAATGTTAAATGGCGAAGGTTTTAAACGCAGAGCGTCAAGGCCGTATAGTCGGTGTCAAAAACTTTATAGCGCTTTTTCTAGAAATCACATTTTTTGAGTTCGCGGGCGTGATAAAAAAAATATACTACACTGATCATCTATAGTCATAAGTCTATAGATTTAACTACGGATAGAAAGATCGGTAAAGTATTTTTGGTTTTCAAGGGATTTTTTGGTCCAAAAAATCGGCTAATTTCGAAATAACGTCGCCATTTTGTCAATTTTGCCAAAAAATTTATTTAGTTCAATCTATAGTGGCTTTGATGCTAATTAAAACCCTGTTCTTATTTTTTTCAGACGTTTTTGATGTTTTTTTTTCAAAAATCTGCAGCAGCCAAAAAACACGCTGGAAAATCCGAAAAATTTTTTGTATTTCTATTTTTACATAAAAATAAATATGCAAAGTTTCAAAAAGATATCTTGTTCTTTCTTAAAAAAATTTGCATTTTAAAAATTTCATTTTTAAAAAATCCAGGTGTGTACTGTTCCCTTAAATAAAGGGAAGCGAATTATATTTAGTTCATTAAAAAAATTCGGTGGTAACTCTTCTACTCTTCTAACAGCGGCAGAAACAGAGCGTTAGTTCGGGACTTCTGTTTGAGCTATGAGTATTTGGTATGATTTATAACAAGGTTTGATGTTGAAGTCAGTATTAGGTTGAACTATGACGTTCTATTGATGAATCAAACAATGAACGATGTGTTACTCTCTGAAGCAAGAGTGCTTCGAGTGGTAGTGGTGGTTGTTGTTTGATGTGTACGTATAAATATTCGATTTTTCATGAATCACTATAAGTCGCAAAAACATGACTCGTTGCAGCTCTCTGGTGCATACGTAGCATTCTTACTCATGGCTTGAGCTTACAAGCGTTTACAATGTAGTACGCTATAAGACGCTTGTGCATGGTTTTTGTTTTGTTTTATTTGTTTTGCTTATTAATGACTAACAATGCTACTGTGGGTCAATGAGTAAGTTTACAGTAAGTACCATAAGTACACTACAATAACGCAGTCTTATGCCTCTGTGATCGGCTGAGATATCCTACATCGGATAGAGAATGGTTAGAAATACTTCTTAGTAATTTATGTCCGAAAATTCGAAAAGAGCTATTCTTTCTTAATATAACGTCAGTCGCACACCTTCGTCATTTGATTTTACGACGTGAAACTTTGTTGGAGGACCTCGGAAATTCACACTCTTTTTCAACTCGAAAGCGTGTTCACGAAATAGAAAAGATGTAGATTCTAAATACCTACTCGCCCATTCCAAGCATAACGCAAAACGGGTCCGTCTCATGGCTTTCGATTTGTTTTATTTTTGGGCTATAGGCTCCTATTGAAATTCTAAGAACATAAGTCCATTTATTTTTTTTATCGCCATTCGTTAAAAAGCTATTGACCTTTCAATTCTGCTAATCGTCCGAAAACGCCAGAATTGGAAAATTTTTAATTAATTGTATCTACGTCAGTTTTAATCCAATTTTTATAAATGAGGTACCGGTAGAAAGGTTTTAGAAAGTAGTTTCTGGTAAAAAATATATAATTTTAAAATTTTGGATGTTAAGGTTGCCAACATATTAAAAAAAAATTATTTGCTAATTTCTCAAAAAAAGCGTAATTTTTTTTATTATTTGCTAATTTCTCAAAAAAAGCGTAATTTTTTTTCGATTTTTTATTTTTTAAATTTGAAGAAGAATGTTGCTTTTAAGTCAAACACAATTTTATGATGAAATTTTAACATATAAACTTTTATATGTTATTCCGCAATTTCAATTTTATTGCGCTACCTACTTCTGTGCATCATTTTCCGCTATGTTTAAGCTTTAACTTTTACACTTACATAAAGCCACTTGATATAAAAATGCGCTTAGATTGGAAAAATGCTGATTTTATCAGTATGTCTATTTTCATTAATACAATTGATTGGGTTACTTGTTCTGGTACAACAAACCTTAATAATAGTTACTGTTTTTTACCGAGGTGCTGAGTGAAGCGATTAATTTATTTGTCCCTTCAATTATATGTAAGAGCGATACCAAACCCTAGTGGTTCAATAAAAAATTGTCAATATAAACAACAGAAAAAATTGAGCCTATAAACTCTTTAGGAAGTCAAATAATGATCAAACTTTATTTAGCGAATATAGAATTTCACAAAAGGAATTCGACTTTCTCAGTAAATTTCTTTATAAAAGCTATGTTCTTAGAATGGAATCCAATTTAAAACATAATAGTAAATCCTTTTACAGATTTATTAACAGTAAAAAGAAATCTGTTAGCATTCCTAGCATAATGCACTACCTAGACGACACGACTTCTGATCCGCTATTTATTTGCAATTTATTTTCGGATTTCTTTCATTCAGTCTATGTTTTACCTTCTACTTCAGTTCAATCAGATAGGGAGACGAATACTTCGGACAGTCCTTTAAATATAGGTAGCCTTTGTGCGACTGTTAATGAAGTCCTGGTTGAGTTACTAGCTTTTGAGTCTGATAAGCAACCAGGTATTAATGGTTTTCATTCACTATTATAAAAGACGTGTGCTTCAGCATTGGCTTTCCCGCTTGCACTGGTATTTAATAACTCCCTAGCGCATGGTGAATTTTTGTCCATATGGAAATGCTCTTTTATTATCCCTGTGTTTAAGTCTGGGTCAAAAAACGAGGTTACCAATTATCGTCCGATATGTAAAATTTAAACAATTCCTAAATTTTTTAAAAGGATTGTCAATTTTTTCGTTAAGGAAATAATTTCACCACTGCAACATGGTTTCATTAAATGTAAATCAACACAATCCAATCTAACAATTTTTAACAATTTTATATTAAGTAATTTCGAAATTGGATCACAATGTGATGTGATTTGCACGGATTTTTCTAAAGCTTTTGACAGGATTAACCACGCTTTGTTGATAAAAAAGCTGAGGTTAGTTGGTATTCACTTTAGTTTATTAAAATGGATAGTCATACTTGTCGAATCGTACCCAAATAGTTCGTATTAACAACATTTCATAAAACTTTATAAACGTTTCCTCCGGAGTTCCCCAAGGAAGCATCTAGGACCCTTACTGTTTATAATATTTGTCAATGATATTCCATTGTCTTTTAAGCATTCGCAATGCTTAATGTACGCAGATGACCTCATATTATATCGTCCTATTAATAATACTTTCGATTGTTTTAAACTACAAGAAGATTTAAATAGTTTATATTCTTGGTGTGAATGAAATTTGTTACCGCTTAATGCTACTAAATGCGAATCCTTGTCATACAGCAGACAAAACTCTCCTGTACTTTTTGCTTACGTTTTAGGTAATGTTGAGCTGAAAAGAATTTATGTAAAAAAGGATCGAGGAGTTGTATTCGATCCCAAACTTAGCTTCACCAAACATATAGACTTCTTAGTTTCCAAGTCAAGCTCAATATAAAATATATAAACTGGCCATTTGAGCCGTTGGAAGGACTTTTACCTAGCCTTTCTATTGATCTATTGTGTTGTGCGTGTTATTAAATGTTTAATCACAAATGACCGAGAACTGGACCTACGTGTTTAGGTCCCGACTCCGAACGGCTTATGTTCTCAAAAAGATTTACATGGCAATTTTTACTCTCTGAGGTTTGCCATTGTCTGCAGAGAGGTGACGGCCGAACAGAAAAATTAATTCAATTGAAAAAACTTTCTGTCTGAGCTGGAATTGTACCCGGGCTACCGCGGTTCTTAGCTTAGGGGCCACGCACTCTACCCACTAGGCTGCGGTCGCCACACTAGTATTTATTAAACCTTTCAAGTTCAATGCTAGGATTTATTCTAAGAAATTCTAGAGAGTTATCGGATCCCTTTACTCTAAGGTCTTTGTACTTTGCGTTTGTTCGGTCTGTGTTGGACTACTGTTGTGTTGTGTGGGATCCATTCTATTCGGTGCATTATCAGCAGTAGATCTGCGATTCGGCTATTACATTGGGACATGGTTCCAATCTATATCATACTAGGTGTTTGCTTCTTGGTATGCAAGATCTGGAAACACGCCGGAAATATTTTTCTATAACGTTTATTAGATACATAATTAACTATCATATAAGCTGCCCTGTTTTTCTATCCAAAATTGGTCTGTATTCACCCAGTCGTTACTTAAGATCTCGGAATTTATTTTATATACCGTATCATAGGGCTAATTATTGCATAAATTAACCTATTACTCGGTGCTTAAATCATGCTTATTCAGTATGTCAGTTCATTGATTTTTATTCTTCCCAAAGTAGAGATGCATTTAAACAAAATTTAAGGTTGAAAGTAATGAACGTAAGCGGTTTAAGGTGACTAATTATATTATATCTAATTTTTAACCTAGCATATTTAAGTTTTTGTAAGTAGTCTGTAAGAGTCATGGATACTCTGATTGATGATATATAATAAATAAATTAATATATATTTTTTAATTTCACTACTAAGCAAGGTTTTCAACAACGAATGGCGATAACATTTTTTATAGTGAAATTTTCCGTTAAATCCGAATATCGTAATGTTTTTTTATATTTGCCCAAATTTTTCATATAAATGCCAAAATTAAAAAAAAATCTACTGTTCAGAGCGATAATTTACATAAACGCCTGTAAAAACATTTATTTTCTTCCAATGAATTGTCAAATTATTGTATATTGTAGAAGATAGTAAGACAAAAATTTTAAGGTATAAAACGTGCCAATAGAGGCAGTGATTTTCAGTCGCTGATTGACTGCCATTTTAATCGGTTTCGTTTAAATGCCTCCGCTTAGGCTTCGTTGTGCTTTTTGCACGAAATCTGTCTCGCAAGACTGTTTTACAGTGGCTCACAGCATATTTTATGCAGTGCACACTTTAAATTTTAGGTCTTTGTAACAACGAAACTAACAGGAATAGAAAAAATAATATAGTATCATTATAGGAGTTTGAGTTAGACGTTCGTTAGTTAAAGTCAAGGTTTCGTCAGTGTCTAAGGAAAGCTTATTAAACTTACTTGGTTTGGCTGGGAATTAGCTGGGATCGGTGTTTCTGATCGGTCAAGGCTCGGAACTGCTGTCTGCACTTTGGATTTGGACGGCTCTGTTGGTTTTTCGACGTTTGGCTGTGCTGCCTGTTCCTGGCTCTGGTACGTGCTGCTTGCAAAGGGCTGGCTTCTTACCCTTTGCTGAGTGTTTTTTCTGGTGTTGCTGTGCAGTGGTAAGAGGAGTGAGGAGGCTTATCAACTTGGATTCGCTGTGAGTGGAATTGTTTGTTTATATTTTACTTACCTCGAGTCTTTCGCACATGCTGTTGCGCCATAGTCTGATAAATAGTAAATATAATAGCAATCAGCTACGAACTGTCAAATCTTTCGTCATTAGTGATGCCAAATTGCGTAAAAACGTTATTCAACCGTTGTAACTAACTGCGACGTATAAACGTTACCTATCTGTCGTGTCTGAACAGTTGTTTCGTACGGAGCGTAATATCACTCACTGTTATGGATGATTTTTGTGGAAAGTGCAATAAATGCTTCTTAAAAACTGATAGCCTCGTTGTGCCCTGCAGTGACCTCTGTAAAAAGTATTATCACCGTGTTTGCTGTGAGGGTCAGATCACAGAATACGATGTTAAGCTACTCAAACTCAATAGAAATTTTGGATATTTTTGCAATGAATGTATTGAAATGGCACCTTAGTTCACTAAAGCTCTAGATGCAGTCATGGAATTACATAGAGGAGGTTTTGAAAAGCTTTTAAATGTCTTTGAAACCAAAAGCAAATAGTAAAGTGATCAAGTCGCCGATATAAAAATTCTTGTGGAGTCTTAAATAAATAAGCGAAGTGTTTTAGATGATAAATACACGAATGTCATCACTAAAATTTCTGCCGAGCTGTCAGAACTAAAAAGCTCTCTTCATCCCTTAGGTTCTGCAGAGTCGAATGGTCGCTTGTCATACTCTGCTGTTGCTGCTCATGCTAAGATTTTGCCTTCCTCGCCTGCGACGTCATTTAATCTCTCAACTGTTGTTCATGATAAATCCATATCATTGGCTGAAAGTGTTGCTACTCCTTCTATGCATATGAACCATGTCTTTAAAAAAAATGTTTCTGAAACTGCTCGTACATTAACGTCTAATACTGGTACTGGTCGTCTAACACGCTCTCGGTCACAAAAAATCGCTGTATCAGACGTCAAAGCTGCTTTACCGAATACAGACGATGTTGCCTCTGTTGCAGATCCGAAAGTAGTCCCAAATGCAATGAATCTGAATTTAAACGGTACGAATGATTGGTCAGCTGACACTTATTCCGAAAGAAAAAACCGTAAGGAAGCGCATATTGATGTTGTTGTTGGCTGCAATACATCATGTGACCTGGATGTTGTGAGTCCTTACACAACGAAGAAGTGGGTTCACTCGTCATCGTTCAATCCGAGTGTCACATCAGATAAAATTATTGATTACGTACTCAACCACTCATCTATAAGCAGGAGCGATCTATTCTGTTTCATACTTGTGAAAAAAGATGCTGATTTAGACAAATTAAGGAGTGTTAACTTTAAATTAGGGGTCTCAGAGCAGTTCTTTGAAGATGTTATAAATCCCACGCTATGGCCAAAGAATGTAAAGGTTCGTCCATTTGAAAACAGTCCAACAGTCCCAGCGCATCAAATAATAATTTAGCAGCAGTAGCAAACAGAAAGACGACTGCTTTTTCCGCTACATCAGACTCATCGTCACTTGAATCAACATTGACGTCAGTTTCGCCTGTGTCATCCTCTTCGCTATTATCGACTTTGTCACCGCTTCTACCACTCTCGCATATTATATCGCCATCGCTATCCAATGTATCGTTTTCGTCACATTCAATATCACTCACGCCGACGCCCTTGCCGCAATCGCCCATACATTTGCCTTTGCTTTGCCCGCATGTTGTTCAGGTAAAGGAGCTCATACCGCGTATCCTACCATCGGCGACAATTCGTTTGCAGCCGAGCCCACCATTAGGCTCTCCAACAGCGGCGTTGGCTAGTTTTACGCCTTCTCAAATTCGTAATTTCGTACTATACTTCCATAATGCTGGCGGTCTTCGCACCAAAACGAACAACTTACTGTCCGCTGCTGCTATGCATGATTTCGATGTAATTGCAATTGTCGAAACTTGGTTAACGTCACACTTTCATTCATCAGAGCTTTTTGACGGACGGTACGAAGTATACAGAAGAGATCGAACTCTATCTTCGAGTGTTTCTAGAGGAGGTGGTGTCATTATCGCAGTTTCATCAACCTATGCCAGCAAAGGAGTTCTTCTTCCAAGACATACAAACAGCATAGAACAATTATGCGTCTCTGTCAGATTTAACATAGTCAATTCACAGAACATAAATGAAATTATATACATTATAAGTTACATTCCGCAAAATAGTGAATTAGATATATACGCTGATCATATTTTCAATATAAATTGCATAATCAGCTCACTGAATCCTCAGCAGACCATATGTGTCTTAGGCGATTTCAATTTAGGAAATATTGAGTGGAAATCTTGTTCAGATGAAAAGATTCTTATTCCTTTCAATTTAAAAACTGATGTAGAATTGCTACTCTGTGACACGCTTTATTCATATAATCTAACTCAAGTTAATTTTATTAAAAATGGTATAAATAGAATTTTAGATCTGATTTTTATGAATAATGATTTGTTGTATTCAATATCGAATGTGATACACCTCTCACAAATGATTCGGTGCATCATAAAGCTATTGTGGTGAACTTTCAATTTTACGAATTTATTGCTTCTTCAGATAGTGATGATGTCTTGTCTTTTAACTTTTACAATGCAAACTATCAGGCTTTAAACGATTACTTCAATTCCGTGAATTGGAATACTGTTTTGGGCTCTGGAGATGTGCTAAATTTATATTCAAATTTCAAGATAATACTTAATGAAGGCCTTAATATGTATGTGCCTATAAAAAAACGAAAGCGCAAATTCAACCTGCCTTGGTATAACCGCAGCTTAGTTCATCTCAAAAACTTGAGGACCAAAGCTCATAAGAAATTCAAAAAACTAACCTGCCCGAAGATGAAGCAGTTTTTATTCTTCGCAGAAAAGAATTTGATTCCTAATCGAATTTTTTATATAAAAAATATATGAGTTCTATAGAGACTAATATAAGGTTAAACCCGAAATCTTTTTGGGTATTTCTTAACTCTAAGCGTAAAAGTGTAGGTTTTCCAAAATCAATGAAGTATTCGGAAAGCGAAGCAAATAATATACAAGATATTTGCGAATTGTTTGCAATATTCTTCAGATCAGTTTTTGACAGTTGCGATAAGACTTACTAATATTACTAATATTGGCCACTTAGTAATATCAGAAGATGAAGCATATGATACTCTCAGGACACTTGATTCGAATTAAGGGGCCGGGTTTGATTTGCTTTCTCCCTTATTTTTGAAAAAATGCGCTAATTCGCTATATGCTGCTTTAACAATCATTTTTAATAAATCTCTTTCAAATGGAGTTTTTCTTGAAGAGTTGAAAACTGCTTATATCTCGCCGATTTTTAAATCTGGTCAAAAACATCTAGTTGAAAATTACAGACCGATCGTTAAGCTCTCGGTTATACCAAAGGTTCTGGATAAAATTGTGAATAAACACTTATTTAACTCAGTTAAAAACCATATTGCAATCCAGCAACATGGTTTTTTTGTTGGAATTGTGGATCAGCACTAATTTAGCTTTATTTTCTAATTTTTGCATAAACGCTGTAGAAAAAGGATCGCAAATCGATGTTTTATATACTGACTTTGTAAAAGCGTTTGATAGTCTAAACCATCTGTTATCTAAACTTCGTCAAATGGGAATTCACTCTAATTTTTTGAGATGGTTAGGCTCATACTTGTCAAATAGGAAATTGATAGTTAAGATTGATCAATCATTTTCAAAAGCAGTAGATGTAAAATCGGGAGTTCCGCAAGGGAGCCACTTAGGCAAAACAAAAGATGTTTATTTTGTTCATAAACGATTTATCTAAAAATTTCACTTCAAGTAAGTTTCTGCTTTATGCAGATGATTTAAAAATGTTTAAAATTATACACAACCTTGAGGACTGTAACAATTTTCAAAATGATATTAACCTACTTATTTCCTGGTGTAGCAGAAATGGAATTAATTTAAACTTTTCTAAATGTCATATCTTAACATATTCTCGCAAACAATTAACCATATATCACAATTATTTTTATAAGTCCAATATTACTTTCACACGCGTTGAATCCATTAAAGACTTGGGTATTTACTTTGATACCAAATTATCATTCGGGTCCCACAGGGAATGTCATATCAAGAGCTAACTCACAACTCGGTTTTCTAAAGCGAAACTCTAAAGAATTTTTAGACCCATTCACATTAAAATCAATTTTCGTGAGTCTGGTAAGATCAATTCTCGAATACGCGAACATAATCTGGGATCCTTGCTATGAATGTGACATAAATCGAATCGAGAAAATTCAAAAACGGTTTACGAGATTCGCTCTAAGACGATTATTTTCGTGGGGAAAATATGCCTGCGTATAGTGACCGTTGTAAACTACTCAGCTTGCAAAGCTTGGTCATTAGACGCAATACGCAGAGTGTCTTATTAATTAAGGATATTGTAGATAACAAGGTTGACAGTCCGGAATTGCTTGCTCTCATTCCATTTTATGCTCCAACAAGATCTCTAAGAGAAACAAGTTTATTTTATGTACATTATCATAGAACGAATTATGGTAGCAATGAACCAATATCCAAATGCCTATCTCGATGTAATATAGTTGCTAAACATGTTGATTTCAGTTCTAATAGAACGATTTTTATGAAGAATTTATTTGAATATTATTTAAGGAATTAGGTTAAGTGATATCTGTAAGGGCTGGGCCCAATATATGAATAAATAAATAAATAAATAAAAGAACAAGATGTTTAGTTTAATAAATTAACTTAATTTATTGTAAAAATATTGGCGATTGGCGGCATTGGCGAAATATTCGCCCACTTCGTTTTCAATATCTTTTTCAGGTGGTTTTTGTTTGAAATTTGATATTCCCGGATGTTATTTTCCAATAAAGACCACACATTTTTAATAACATTAAGGTCTGCCGACTGTGTTGGCGGCGTCATCAACTGTGGGCAGCGTTGTGCGAGTTATGTCCCAGCCACAACAGCAAGTTGAAATACGACCTGCATTCCTCAAACTGTGGGAAAATGCTAACAAAGCAAAACCCAGTGCAGAAACTGATTTTTAAATAAACAAATAAAATTGCACTAACACATTGTAATCAAATAAATATGTACAACTTTATCTATATCTATATTTATTTTTGTTCTCTTTATCTCTTCTGTTTTTGGCTTAATGTAAGAATATTTGAAATTAATAAAGTCAGTTCTGAAGTTTAACTCAAAGCAAACGGTGTTTCATTTTAATCGGTTGATCAACTTTTAAGTTGATCACTTTTCTTGCGCGCCCCTATTTTAAAGAATCATAGAAGCAGACACTTGAAGCAAAAAAATCAGAAGAAAATCAAAGCAATTATAGAAATAGAACGAAGGCATAGCTAACGGAAGTACCGTTAGACAGCGCAGCATTAGAGTATCGTAACAGAGAGAAGTGACTGCATAAAATAAGCTGCGAGATGAAATTAAGCAGTATTTTCTGTTCTCTTATTTTTTAAACAACTAAATATTTGTATTCACAATTAATGAAAAACCTTTATTTAACTAGAATTTTTGCTCTTTTAAATGACACCATATTATCTTTCGTATTCCTGTTAGTTTTGTTTTTATAAAACCCTAAAGTTTAAAGTATGCACCAGAGACCTGCAACGAGTAGTTATAAATTGAGTTGACTCGAGTATATACGTATTAATTTGCCTTCTACTTCATATTCGGACTCATTCCAACATGTTGTTATACGTATAACACGCAGCTTAATTGTAATGCTTCATAAGCCATACTCCAACGCCCAGTCGTACGTAGTCGATAACAAGTTGCGTACAACATGTTAATGGCCTTCAAACGAATTATCGTGACTTTTGTAGGGCTGCCATCTTTGGCGTAAGTTAAGAATTTTAGTTTGAAAATTATTATGAATTATTCTGATGTTATTGATTGTGTCGTAACACTATACATAACGGTACGATATGAAGAGCTACGGGATTGTGTTATATAATTTTTTGGAGTTAAGTGCGCCATTATTCTTTCGATTGCTGACTGCATCAAAGCGTATTAAGTAAGTTTAAAATATGTTGTCAACACCTGAATATATAAAATACCCTAGGAAAATTAAAATCAAATAAAAAATCAAATCAGGCTTGGCTTAGCAAACATATAAAAAGTATTCATGAAAATATTAGTTCAGAAATTATTATCGATTCATACGCACGTTCATTTCTTTTAAATATATGTTATTCGGTTTTCTCGGTTCGATATAATTTGTTGTATGAATTTATTAATTTTAAATAAATATTCAAACGCTAATTTATATAGCATGTTTTTAATTCAGCGTGTTTATAAATAATTATATAAAATTTAAGAAAATAAATATTTTTGTATGCATAACCTTAACAATAGTAGTTTACCACTTATTGATGATTTTAATGACTGAATTAAAATTTTTATTTTAAGCTTTTATTCTATGCTTATGATTTTCATGATTTTGAAGTGTGTGAATATAATTATTTTAGTTAGTTTAAATAAACAAACCTCATTAAATTGATATGTCTTATTAATTCTTTCGAAGAAGCTCCCTTTATATACAAGGTGTGTTGTCTTTGTTTTTGCACCATGGCATAAATCGCACAGAAAAGTTCTATAAAGAAATGTTTACCGCAACTTAAATAAAGGCAAGCGATTTATATTTATTTCATTAAAAAAAATTCGGTGGTAACCCTTTTACCCTTCTAACAGCGACAGAAACAGAGCGTTAGTTCAAAACAGCCACAGCGTTTTCATAGAAAAATACGCTAGTAATGAGCTATGGGACTGCTACTTGAGCTATGGGACTTCTGTTTGAGCTATGAGTATTTGGTATGATTTATAACAAGGTTTGATGTTGAAGTCAGTATTAGGTTGAACTATGACGTTCGATTGATGGATCAAACAATGAACGATGTGTTACTCTCTGAAGCAAGAGTGCTTCGAGTGGTAGTGGTGGTTGTTGTTTGATGTGCACGTATAACTATTAGATTTTGCATGAATCACTATAAGTCGCAAAAACATGACTCGTTGCAGGTCTCTGGTATGCACTGCATAAAATAAGCTGTGAGCCACTGTATTTCGTGACTCCTGTGTAAAAGCGATTTCCATAAAACTTTCGACTTGGATGACAAGCGTTTTGATCTTCTTGTGCAACATGAGATGTTTTTTGTAATTGCAACAAGTGTTCAAACTCGTATGATTTCGTTGCGCAGGTCAGAGACCTCAACAAAAAAGTTGCGTAACTTATGGTTAGCAACAAAAAACCTGCCGATTGTGATGTTGCTGCTTCTAAATTTGGTGCAAGAATCTCTCCTGCGCTCTTGCATCCTAATTCGGCCTTGAATTCGCCACTAACAACATCAGCTCCTCTGCTAGCAGTCGGTCAATTAAGTCGGCTAGCTCGTTCATTCCAAGGCTACTGCTGCTGCTGATGTAGTTCCCGTTCTTCACAACGCAACTGGTTCTGCTAATTGCTCTGCTGATGCTGCTCTCTTGCCATCTCTCAATAATTCTGCTGTGCCTGATTCTCAAACTTCGTCTGCTATGCAAGAAAACTCTACTCATCATAAAGCTCCGGATTCTGGCACTCAGTTATAATTGACTCTTATAAACATGTGCCAAATACTCCAAGCTATGCTGAGACAGTCTCGGATTTGTAATCTGGACTGCATTGTCTGCTCCCCAGAATCTTCGCTCAGCTAATAATTGGACTAGACAACCCAACAACAGACCTAATGTTGTTATTGGATCGAGCATCAATCATAGTCTAGAAATTGCGTCTCCTCTGAAATGGCGACATTTATTATCATTTTTGCCTTCTGCTAAAGATAAAAATATTATAGATTATGTTTCTATTGATAAATCTCTTTTCTTTTGCAAACATCTTATTAAAAAAGACACTTCTTTAGATTGTATCAAAACTGTTCATTTGATGTTAGGTGTGCCTGAATCTCATTATAATAATTTAATCAATCCTTCAATTTGCCGGTCGGAGTAAAGGTTAAACCTTTCCATTTTTTCGAAATCCTGTAGATCAAATTCGAATTTTATGTTATGCTTTATCAAACTTACTTTATCCTAATATCTCTAAATATTGTAATGCATTCAAAATTCATTATCAAAATAGTTCAGGCCTACGTACAAAAGCTAGCATTATACGTTGTATGAGTTCTCAGCGAGAATATGACATAATCTAGTTGAAGCATGGCTTAATATAAATTTCTATGTTGAAGAATATTTCGATCCAAACAAATAAATAATGTGTTTCGAAAGGACAGAGTCATAATTAAAACTGGATGCTCTCGTGGTGGAGGAGTTTTAACAGCTGTTCAATGTTCCATAAATGCTTCTATTTATTTAAATTATTAATTTTTGTATCCTAGATGATTTTAACTTATGCAATGTTTCTTAGAAATATCTTTTTTATAAGGATATTTTAAATTCCATAAATGTCAATACTCAAATGGAAATTTATAGGATTGATAATTTTCTCAATCTCGATCTTCAATAGTAAAATAATTTTTGCGCTTAACTGGAAGAATATTTGCGAATCATATGTCAGTCAGATGTGCAATTTTTACTTGATTTTATTTTTACTACAAAAACATATTTTGAGTCACTTTTCGAGTAAAAAGTAAATATTTTGCAGCTTTTTTGAAAAAAAAGATAAAAAACATATACACTGACCTAACGGTACAGTTCGAAATACTTTTATGAATAGCTTTTTTAACTTTTGAACAAAATAATTTTAACTAAATATGTTTAGTACCAGCAGAGATATTTGCATCGAAAGTCAAAACTTCGATTTTAATTCCGTTATTTTCTCATTCTTAGGTAACGATGTCTTATAAAAAATTCATTGCACTAAAAATTGTTGTCAATTTTGAAGATATGTGAATCTTATTGATATCAAACAAATAGAAATTTGTTAAAATTAAACTGGCCTGAATTTATTATTGCAAAACGTATTTAAATAAAAAATTTACGTTAGTTGAAAAAGGGGTAAAACAATTTCTGCGCAAAATTTGAAGAATTTTTTAACCTATTTAAAAAAATATAACAAATAATAGTATTTTCCGGCAGACGTTGTCCATTCTAAGTGTAGTTGCCGAAACTAATCATATGAACTAAATTACCAAATTTTAGTATAATACGACCAAAACCGTCCAAAATATAGCATTTTTGTTTCTTTGTGGGTGGTAAAAGGGGATGTGGCAACGTTTTTTCCCCTTAAACCGTCTCGTCTTTAAAACAAATTAACTGCCAAAATTCCAGCTTAATTTAGTTTATACCTGGCTTACTTTGATTCACTCCACGCTTATCTTCTGCAAAAAACGTAAACATAGTGCGACCACGTTCATTTTTAGTTCACTGGCCGAAAGTAGCCATACAATCTAAATTACCAAATTTTAGTCTTATAAGACCCAAACCGTCTGAAATAAAGCATTTTGATTAGTTTGTGAGCGGTAAAAGAGGGCGTGAAAACCAATTTTTGGTAGTTTCTGACAGTACCCATACAAACTAAGCCAAAAATTTAGCTCAATAGGCCCAGTAGTTAATTTTTATGATTTCTTAAAAAATTGGGAGTAGCAAAAGTGCTCATTTTTACTAAAAAATGCCGAAAGTAGCCATACAAACTAAATTACCAAACTTTAGTCTTACACAGACTAAACCGTCTTAAGTAAAGAATTTTCATTTATTTGTGGGCCGTACAATTGCCGACAGTTACCATATAAACTAAATTTCCAAATTTTAATCTAATACGATCAAAACCGTCTTAAGTAAAGAATTTTCATTTATTTTTGGGCGGTAAAAAAGGGCATGGACACCCATTTTTAGTACAGTTGCCGACAGTACCATACAGACTAAATTTCTAAATATTAGTCTAATACGATAAAAACCGTCCGAAATATAGCATTTTTATCGATTTGTGGGCGGTAAAAGGGGCATGGAAACCCATTTATAGTACAGTTTCTGTCAGTAGCCATACAAACTAAATTACCAAATTAAAGTCTTATACGACTCAAACCGTCTAAAATAAAACATTTGTATTGGTTTGGGGTCAACAAAAGATGGTGTGGCACATTTCTTTTCCACACCCTCTTGAAAATCTTAAAAATGTCATATCTTTAAAATGCCGGAACCACTGGGCCGATTTCGTGCATACTTCACGTAAACCATCTACAGGTCATACCCAACGTACCCTGAAATTTTGGTTGAAATCGGTCGCCCCGTTTTTGCAGTTAGTGATGACATCAAAATGTACACTTCTTTTTATATATGTAGAATTATTAATTACGTAAATTAATATATGTAGAAATTGCTTAAATTAATAAGATTAAAATGTTTCTATTAGATAATATCATCACATAATACGTTTTTAATAAGTTTAAGCATTTTGGTCACGGAAGACTTTTCTGTGGAAATGCCTATATACACAAGTATAATTATAAAACATGCACAACTCGGGAATTGTAATCGTTTCTGAAAAGTGGGCGAGGTTATAGTTAGACCAGCCCATTTTTTGCTGAGTTGCCGATAAGGGGCGGTAAAAGTAGGCGTGGCAACATTTATGTATGTGAAGGGTATTTACATTCTTAATATACTTTGCCTTGAATATACTTGAATTTAATTTTCTTATGTTATCTTTTCTGTAAATATTTTCTGTGAATTCTGAAAATAAACTTCGATCGAGCAACAATTAATATTAGTTTCTCCTCACTACACTACAATTTGGGGGCTCAACAAATCATTTGTAAAGACTCAAGCTTTGTAAGGACTCAAGACTAAAGATTCGTAAAAACGCTAGATTTGTAAACTGAAGACTCAAGATGACTGAAAGTCAAGACTCAGGAATTTCTTTATCCACTGTGGATAAAATGACGCACTGCGACAGGAACTTGATAGACGAGAAGCTCCTCTTGGTGGAAGTCGCGCTGTTCTCAAATTACGATTGATGAATCTGGTGGCAAATGAAGGTGAGAATGGAAACAACGATGACGAAGACGAGCAACAACAAGAAGCAATGGCGAATACGAATTCGGCGGAAACCATAGAAGAAAGGCAGATCTTACAACAAGAGGTTCACACAGCGTCACAGACATCCATTGATCAACTTGGATTCATACGCCAGCAACAAGCGATGCATGCAGCTCCGGAAATTCGCTCAATGCGTATGTCATTCAAGGACGCAGAAGGTATCATTGAATCATTTAACGGAGAAGACGACTTGTTGGTTGAGGTATGGATTCGTAGAGTTGAAGAACTAAAAGAAGGCTGTGGATGGACGGAAAATAATTTAGTTATATTCGCAAAAAAGCAACTTCGAGGTGCCGCAAAATCTTTCATAGCAATTTTACCACGCTGCAATCAGTGGATGGACTTTAAACGCGAGTTAGTTCGAGAATTCAAAGCAGTGATTAACTCGAAAGTTGCAACAAGTTTGGACATATTGCATCCGCATGCACGAAAGGATCTTTCGAGAAGAAGAACGCGGTAAATGTCAACATCAAAGAACCTGTGAAAATGGTAACAATTGGAACGAGTACTTTTGAAGCTTTAGTAGATACAGGAAGTTGCGTTGACTTAATGAAGATATCAGTACATTAAGAAGTTGGAAACCAGAAGTTGCAAAAAACTCTAAGAAATTTTGTTGGACTCGGTGCCAAAAGAACTGTTTCAGAAGGATTAGCCAGACATGGTATATTATTATGAGGTGAGAAGTATGCTTGCAATTTCTATATTATGTCAAACGCTTTCATGTGCTATGACATATCTTTGGGTCGAGAATTCCTTAAAGATTGCGAATTGTGCATGAGTGCAGAGAAAATATCGATCAGAAAGACTAGTAGTAATAATTTAGCTGACGAACATCATCAAGACGATTTGGCACGTATCCAAGTAGTAATAGATGAAGTTGAACTAGACGTACCGTCAAAATTTTCAGATGTAGTGGCTGTAATTTACAAAAGCAATATTCCTGAAAAGGTTGCAGATTGTCCAATAAAAACCAGATTAATCCTGAACGATGAAACTCCAATTTATCAATGTGCACGAAGACTGGCACCACTTGGAAAGAAGATTGTTCAAGAACAGATCGATGAGTGGTTAAGAGAAGACATTATAGAACCAAGTAATTCAGAATTTACCAGTCTAGTTGTGATCGTTCGGAAGAAAGATGGCCGTTACAGACTATGCGTGGACTATTGAAAATTTAACAAGGTAATTCAAAAAGACCGTTTTCCGATGCAAAGAATCGATAACCAACTAGACAAATTGGTAAAAGCGAAGAATTTTTCAACAATTGACCTGAAGAACGGGTTTTTCCATGTGCCAATGCACAAAGATAGTATGAAGTACACTGCTTTCGTTACATCTGAAGGTCAGTTCATGTTCAAGAAAACACCGTTTGGACTTTCTAGTTCTCCATCAAGTTTCAATCGTTACGTAAGCTATGTTTATACGGATCTAATTCGGAAGGGTATCGTTATACAATATGTAGATGACATTATAATAATACCACCAAAGACATTTGAAGAAGGTATCTCGCGTCTTCGAATTGTCATGGCGGTTTCAGCGAAGAACGGCCTAGATATCAGTTGGAAGAAATGCCAGTTCCTGAAAACCGAAGTGGGATATCTAGGACACATGATTTCTGACTCGAAGGTTTATCCTTCAGAATCGAAAATAAGAGCAGTGCAGACGTTTTCCGAACCAAAGACGGACAAGAAATTACAAAGCTTTTTAGGATTTGTGGATATGCAAGCATCGTTGCCCCATTGCACAAACTTCTTTGTGGAGGGATAAAACAAAATAAGTTTGAAGCCGTTGCTAAAGCTGCCTTCGAGGAAATTAAAGAAAAGCTAATGAAAAATCCTGTATTACAAATATATGATCCTGATTCCGTGACTGAATTACATACAGATTTCAGTAAACTAGGATTTGCCGCAATATTAATGCAAAGAGCACAGAGTTTTCCGAACCTTACCCAGTACTATGAGCTGGAAGTCTTGGCAATTGTAGAATCGGTAAAAAAGCTTCGACCATATTTATTGGGAATACGATTCAAAATAATTACTGACTGCGCGGCGTTTCAACGAACTGTCAATACACCAGACATTCTACCTAGAGTATAAAGTTGTACTTTATACTTGGAAGAGTATGATTACGTCATGGAGCACCGTTCCGGAGAACGAATGAAACACGTCGACGCACTAAGCAGATATCCAGTAATGATTTCTTTATCTTTAGTGAAAAAGAATCAGAAGGAAAATGATCACGTTGCAGCGATGATGAAGTTAGCTACCCAGCAAAAATTTGATAACTACACCCAAAAAATATTTAAAATAAAATTACGAATAAAATCTTGGTAGAAATACAAACAGAGGCTATTCGTAGAATGTACAAATGTTTTGTACATAATACAAACGTTTGTAGTGTTGGCCGTATAAAAAAATTTTTTTTTAATTCGTAACTTTGTACATTCTACAAACGCTAGTTTGTAAAAATCTATAATGTATAAATTTGTGAACTGAACGAACGTTGTTTGATAATATACAAAGCGGTGGCAGCAGCGTTCGTATATTTGTAAACTGAGAAATTGGCACTTTAAATCTCATCGCCTCTGTGGTGCAGTGCGTTAGTGCGTATCACAAAGATTTCTGATGAAGCCTTTAGCACAGCCGAAATTGCAATAAAATCAGCTAGTGATTTGTTCCTTTTCATATTGAAAAAACTTTGTTGTTGTTGTTGTTTCTTTGGAAAGATTCGTTAGAACAATTAATTGTTCTAACTTTGACCTTAAGCTCAATAAACGATTTTAAACTATCAAACAACTAGAATTTGTATTTAAAATCAAGTATGATTTAAACTATCAAACATTTAGAATTTGTTTTTAAATCATATATAGTTAACATAATAAATAACAAGGTCATTTAGGAAAAAACTTTAATTAAAATAAATTTCACACAACATATGTTGTGTACATATGTGCTGTAGCACATTCAAGAAAAAACCTACAAAAATAAAATCCTAACAAAAATTACGTGCTTCAAATCCCAATAATCGCCAGTTCTGTGAGTGCAAGTAAAGTGCTTAAATATTAAACTTTGACTTCAGCGTTTTCTTCAATTTAAATTTACATAAAATGTCTAATTTCAAAGTTTTGTATTGTAATCCTTTTATTGAGAAAGATCACAAATTTCAAAGGCGCAATTTACGCTCGGTTTCTCAATGGATGGTAGAAAAAGTTCCCTTCATAACACTTGAACATAAGATATGTAACAAATGTAGAAAAAAATTTCAAAAATGGAGCTTTTTCAATTTTAATTGTTATTAGATGAGTTTATTTCGAAGAATTTTATCAACTTAGCTTAGACCAAAGCACCGATGTCGCACTTTGCACATACACACACATATGGTCTTCTTTAGTGTTTTCAGTTCTTGTTGCTTTCTCGCAAGCTGCTGTGTTGAGCATAAATTTTAAGGTAAGTTTACTTCGAAAATTATTTTAATAGTGTTCCGATTGTCGTCCCAGGCTGAATTTTTAAGAGAACTTAGATAAACTATCATTAATTAATATATATTTTTTCCAAAGTTTTTAAAAATGACTTTCATCAAAATATTTTTTTTAACTTTTATGCAAAAAAAAAATAACGTAAATATTTGAGACATTTTAAAGTTTCATAATGCAAAATAAACCTTTTGAAAATATCTTTAATATGAAACTAAAATCGTTGCTCTATCTCAAACTTAACCGAAGTTATGGTCAGTTGAAAAACAGTCCACAAGAAAAAAAACCGATTTTTTTCAATTTTTGAGTATCCGTAACTCAGTAACCACTCGAAAAAAATAAAAATTACAAATTTGTTTTCTAAATTGTAGCCAACACTACGTGTATACAAAGTTTAAACAATATCGGAGAGGGTCAGGTTGAGAATTTAATTGTTTTTTGTCGAAAAGCAATGGAATCACTCAAAAGTCAAAATTACTAACCAAAAGTTAAAAAAGTACAAAAGAAAAATGTTATGTCAAAAATTTCTAAAATGGAAAGGAATGATATAATAATACTTCAAAAATATAACAAATAAAATATAAAAAATAAAATCAATATTTTGTATGGCCTCCACTAGCTTTAATAAAGTCTTCCATTCGTCTTGGCATTAACGATATCAAAATTTTGGCAATATTCCAAAGAAATTTAATTTTTCCAAGAATCTGAGATGGCAATTTTGAATTCTTATTTAGTTTTGGAATTTTTTTTTTGAGATTTTCAACTTTGGAAGTGACCACCAGTTTTCTATTGGGTTTAAATCTGGGCTATCTTCAGACCAGATTTGGGTTTTTAACTTAACTCCCGATACAAAATCCTTCACCTATTAAAAAAACTATGAACGATTTTTTTTTTTATTAATAAAACATAGACCACTATAAAACAAAAGTGGCTTACTTTTCTAGCTTGATGACAGGGCGCAGAATCGTCCTTTAAAATTGGATCGACTATGACCGAAAATAGTCTATCAATTGAGGGAATAAGGTGGTCACTAATTATTTTCAGGTAACTCTCAGAGTTCATGGAGCCAGTGCAGAAAGCCATGTCACCAACTCCGTAGTAGCTAAGAAATATCCATATCATGTAACTGACCGGAAACCACACAACCATCAACGAATTTTTCACTAGTTCTTTCGCGAACTCTAGCCTTGCTAATCGTATTTAAGCGGTTAGCCCCGGTCGTCTTTCCGATAATCCTGATGGTTCGATCGCTTATTCTTGTACTTGGCATTTCAAGAAACTCAAACTTAATTTCGCGGGATGTTTTTTTCCTATCCTTAAGGCAAATATTTGTGATAATGCGATCCTCAGGCTCCGTGGTGCGTTTGTTAGCTTTCCCTGTACCGGATTTTCTTTTGCTCGTACAAAAAATGCTAATTTTTTTTAATTATCTTAGCAATTGTGTCATGGCTACAGCCTATTCGAATTGCGATTTGCCGAGTTGATAACCCTTCTTTATGCAGAGCAACAACAACACACTTTTGTTCTTCACTCAACTGACGCGTCACGTTAACAGCATGAACTTGAAATTGAAACTGAAAAATATAATGCAACAAAGAAAAAAGATTATGCAATAACAGGGCTGCCACTATGTCTCAAAGTAATGTAATTTCTAAATTGTTGCTTATTTAAATAAATAAAAATAGTTTTAAGTGCCGTTTTAAATGCTAAATTAAAATATTTTAATGGTGTTACCTTTTATCTGGCCAGTACGGTATATAAGAAGATAAAAAATTTAACATCTGAGTGTATTCCCTTTCTGTTCCCCAAAAATCCATAATCACCATTTTGTTCTTGAATTAGAATTCTACGAATTCAATCAAACCACCAGATGCTTCTTTAGTTTTTTTTTAACTATAATTACTGCGATTTTGCTAATCTGAATTATAAAGTTTCATAAAATGATTGGGAATCCCTTTTTTAAATCGTGAGATCAATGAATGCTTCGATGCTTTCAAATCCAAATTATATATTTGTTTGAAAAATATTTCGCTATACTCCACAAAACTATACAAGATTCCAGGGTACACCAATAGATTAAACAAGTTGAAGAACTTGAGAAAAAAGTTTTTTAAGATATATAAAATCTCCAATTTGGAATCAGATAGTCCAAATATTTGCTCTATTCGAAAGAATACAACTTTCTTGAAAATACCTTCATAAAAAGTATATTATTAATTTCGAAAACAACATCAGATTGAACATCAGAATGCATTCTATCTTCTCGATTTCGGAGCGCTCAGTCTTACAATCGGAGATATATTTGATGCTATAGTTAAACTCAAACCATCATTTCAAACGGATATCGATGGCATTTTCCCTTTTTTTAAAAAAATTTGCATTTTGTATCGGTCTTATCTTTTACTTCAAATTTTTAATAAATCTCTTTCCACAGGCACTTTCATTAAAACGTATAAATATGCTTGTGTTAAACCAATCTTTAAAAGTGGCAACAAAAGTGATGTTACCAACTACCGACCAATCTCTAATCAACGATATCATAATTATTTGAAAGCAATTCCCCCGTTTTCAAACACCCATCAAATGTTATCAGTGAAACGGCATGTTTGAATTGTGGTCGAATACTGAATTCCGAAGCTGTGCGACCTATAACTCCAAAGCTATTCGATAAATCATAAAATAACTTAATCATATATGCCATAAATTTTGATTGGAAAGAGATATTGGAGTAATTTTTTCACATAAATTATTTTGTAAAATAATTAAAAAATTTTTAGAGCCTTAAATTTTTTTGTAAAATATATAAAAACAACATTTTGAAAAAATAAATTTCTCCAAAAAAATCAAAGGGGTACCCTGTTTTGATGACAAACACAGTAAAATAATTATTGCGCTTAAGCTTAGTATGCTGTAGAAACGATAATTTTGAGGTATTTAATTCTACACACGAAATTTTGGTGTAGACTCAACACTACCACATACTTACCATAACGTGTTTGTTGAATGTGTTAGTTGAACATTTTTGTTGAATGTCAAATTTAAACGACAATCAAATGTACGGACATATAAAAGACAGCGAAATTTTTACATTTTAACTCTTCAATCATGATTGTGAACTTGGCTGCATTAAACAAATTTTTCGGTTCAACAGCATACTAACCAACGAAAAAAAAATTCGCTACTTTTTCGCTGTCAAAAACGCAATGCATTTCTTACGGAAGATTTATTTTCGCTTTAACAGCATACTAAGCTATAGCTGGAAGAATTTTTGCACATAAATGCTAAATTATATGAAAAGTAGTTAGATGTGTAATCTTTACTTCATTTTATTTTTACAGCAAAAACAACTTTTTAGTAATTTTTTTTAGTAAAAAGTAAATATTTTGGACCTTTTTTGAAAAAATATATACACTAACCTAACGATACAGTTCAAACTAGTTTTTCTAAGCACTTTTATTGAACTATTGAACAAAAAATTTTAATTAAATGCATTTATGAACAGCGGAGATAGTTGCATCGAAAGTAAAAACTTCGATATTCATGTCGGTTTTTTTTCTCATTCTTAGGTAGCGAAAATTTCTACAATTTCGAAGATATGTAAGTGTTTTTGGTGTCAAAATGACAAAAAATTTTAAAATTAAATTGACGAAAAACACCAATACTTAAAAGTATTATAATAAAAAAATAACCGTTAGAAGAAAAATGTCGGAGTGGGCGTGGAAAAAAATAAGTATGTAAAAAACTAAAACTAAAAAACCAAAATATAGCATTTTTGTTTGTTTTTGGGCGGTAAAAGGGGATGTGTCAACGTTTTTTCCTCTTAAACCATCTCGTATTTAAAAAATTAACTACCAAATTCTAGCTTAGTTTAGTTTATACCTGGCTTACTTTGATTCACTCCACGCTTATCTTCTGCAAAAAAGCATAACTGGCCGAAAGTAGCCATACAAACTAAATTACTAAATTTTAGTCTTATATGATTCAAACCGTCTGAAATAAAGCATTTTTATTGGTTTGTGGGCCGTAAAAGAGGGCGTGGAAACCAATTTTTAGTACAGTTTCTGACAATACCCATACAAACTGAGCTCAAATACAAAATGCCGAAAGTAATCATACAAACAAAATTACCATAGTTTAGTCTTACACGACCAAAACTGTCATAATTAAAGAATTTTCAATTATTTGTGGGCGGTAAAAAGGGTCGTGGTCGCCCATTTTTAGTACAGTTGCCGAGAGTAACCATATAAACTTACAGCCCTATTCTGGCAAATAAACAATTGTTAACCAGTATTTTTTTATATTTCTATGTGCTTGTTGTAATTATGGTTTTCAAAACGAAATTTTAAGCTCAAATAACAAAATTTTTTAATAAAATTGTCAATAACTGAAAAGCAGTTGACAATTTTTATCGAAATTTATTATTTTTGAGTTTCACATTTTGTTTTGAAATCAAAAAAATTACTACAAACAAATAGAAATATTAAGAATACTGGTAAAAAAATTGTAAATTTGCCACAATTGGGCTGTAAATTTCCAAATTTTAATCCAATACGGTCAAAACCGTCTGAAATATAGCATTTTTATTGATTTGTGGACAGTTAAAAGGGGCGAGGAAATCTATTTTTAGTACAGTTGCTGACTGTAACTATACAAACTAAATTACCAAATTTAAGTCTTACACGACCAAAACCGTCTTAAGTAAAGATTTTTCATTTATTTGTGGGCGATAAAAAGGGTCGTGGACACCCGTTTTTAGTACAGTTGCCGACAGTAACTATAAAAACTAAATTTCCAAATTTTAGTCTAATACAATCAAAACCGTCCGAAATTTAGCATTTTTATTGATTTGTGGGCGGTAAAAAGGGCGTGAAAACCCATTTTCAGTACAGTTACTGATTGTAACCATACAAACTAAATTACCAAATTAAAGTCTTAAACGACCCAAACATTCTGAAATATAGCATTTTTATTGGTTTGGTGGCAGCAAAAGAGGGTGCAGCCTGAAACAAATCGACTGCCAAAATTTCAGCTCAATCGGCCAAGTAGTTTTGAAGTAGTTTGGAGGCATCACACAGATAGACAGAATAATTGTATGGGAGTATATTGGAAATCTTAAAAATACCATAAACCAACCCTGAAATTTTGGTTAAAATCGGTCGAGCCGTTTTTGCAATTAGTGGTTACATTAAAATGTATACTTGTTTTTATATATAAGATAAGTAATTTCAGAATTTTAAGTGTATGTTAAATAATATACTTATGTGTTGTTATTGATTTGTTGGGATATGTTGTTAGGATTTATGTTTATAAAATCCAAGCAATCAAAGTTATTTATATTATATTCAGTGTTAAATTCAATTATGTTATCGTACAGTTAAATTAAAGCAACGCAGACAACATTTACTTAGCAACGACTAACGACTTTGATCAACTTCGGACAACTGACGACTGACTGCCGGGCTTCTCTCCTACTACGCATCTTCTTTTACATTCGGCCAACCTACTCGTCATTAGCCTCAGATGACAGATCTTCGTTTGTTTCAGCATATTTCCAGAGCTTCATGTTGTCGCAACCTGTTGACGTATTAATCAGGCCATCAAAGACTGCAGCTTTAACAGCCATTACGCTTGACTTTACTAATTTTGTAAGGTTCAAAAAAAGGTTAAAGAATGAACTTAACTGTTTACACTATGCGCCAAAATCAGAAAAAAGTTCTGTATGCATCCCACTATATTTTTCTTATTGATTTGTAGTCTCTAAACACAAAAATCGCAACAAAAAATTTTTTATGGATAGGTTTTTGAAAAAAAGTTTTATTTTTTTTTGTTTTTTTTTAAATATAGTTACAAATATTTAAACATACCACTTATCGACTTATTGTATAGTTAAGCCTATCAAATTAAGTCCAATAAAATTTCGTACATGTTTGTTGAACAAATTTTTTCAATTGGATGAGTAGTTTTTGTGCTATAAAAATAAATATTTTGAAAAAAAAATTTTTCTAAAATTCATAAAAAATATAAAATTTTTAAAATATATTATAAATAAAGAAAATAAGCTATTGCGGCTGCTGAAGAGGTGATTGGCTACCAACGCCCTCGCCGAAACCAGTGGTACGACCAGGAGTGTCGCGACGCCACTGCAGAGAAAGAAGCCGCCTACAAAGCCACCCTGCAGTCGGTTGTAACGTGCGCTGCTAAGGAGCGATACAAAGAAAAGAGGAGGGAAGAGAGACATATTTTCAGGCGGAAAAAAAGAGAGGCAGAAAAGCGCGAGCAAGAAAAGATAGAGATGTATGGTGACAGGAATGAGGCCCGAAAATTTTTCGAAAAAATAAGACGCCTTGCCGATGGTTTTAAAAACGGGGCCTCTTCCTGCAAGAATGAAAACGGGAATCTAGTGACAGATATCCAGAGTACACTGACGTTATGGAGGGAGCACTTATCTAAGCTTCTAAATGGCGACGCTGACAACAATTCCGCATATAGAGATGATATTCCGGAAACCCCAATTTCGGATGATAGCGTTGAGGTTCCGCTGCCCGACTATGATGAAGTTCTGACAGCTATAGCTCGGCTTAAAATTAACAAAGCTGCGGGAGCTGATGGATTACCTGCTGAGCTGTTTAAGAATGGAGGCGAAGCTCTACTTAAATACATTCACGAGCTTCTATGCAGAATATGGTCGGAAGAATGCATTCCGAACGATTGGAATCTCAGTGTGCTTTGCCCAATCCACAAGAAAGGCGATCCCACTATCTGTGCCAATTACCGTGGGATAAGCCTTCTTAATATCGCATATAAGGTCCTGTCGAGCGTTTTATGTGAAAGATTGAAGCCCATTGTAAACGAACTGATCGGACCTTATCAGTGTGGCTTCAGACCTGGAAAGTCCACCATCGACCAGATTTTCACGTCGACAACCACCAAGTCGACAACCACCATCTTTTTGTCGAATACAAAGCAGCCTTCGACAGCCCAATAAGGAAGCACCTGTACTCCACCATGTCTGAATTTGGTATTCCTGCAAAACTAATACGACTTTGCAGGATGACACTGAGCAATACCAGCAGCTGGTGTTAAAAGGTGATTCCTTATCGTGCGACTTTTTCAACCTAATGATGGAAAAGATCATCCGAGCTGCTGATCTGAGACGTAGTGGCACAATATTCTACAAGAGTGTTATGCTGCTTGCGTATGCTGATGACATCGATATCATTGGCCATAATAAGCGCGAAGTCAGTGCAGCATTTTCCAGATTAGAAAGAGAGTCAAGTCGAATGGGTCTGGCAGTGAATGCAGAAAAGACGATATACTTAGTGTAAACAAACAAACAAACAGTCCCAGCGTCTTGGAACCCACGTTACCGTTGACAATACCTCATTCGAGGTTGTGAAGAACTTCGTTTATCTGGGATCCAGCATTAACTCAACCAACGACATCAGCATTGAGATCAAGCGAAGAATAACTCTTGCCAACAGGTGTTACTTTGGACTCAGTAGGCAATTAAGAAGCAGAGCCCTCTCTCGACGAACGAAAATCACGCTCTATAAATCGCTCATCATGCCCGTCTTACTTTGCGCATCACAAACCTGGGCGCTGAGCAGTTTAGATGAAAAGACTTAAGGAGCATTCGAGAGAAAGATTCTTCCAAGATTCTTCGAAGCTTGGAATTTCCAACTGGCGCTAGCAAGCGAAAGACAGAAATGGCTGGCGCAAATTCTTAGATGAGGCCAAGACCGACATACGGTTGTAGCGCCAACTAAGTAAGTAAGTAAGTCATAAGTTTCCTTCATATCGACAGCATGTGGAATGGGCACCATCGCTGCCCATTGTCGTTGCCGTTGTGCAATAAAACTGCTTTCAAACTTTGTTTGTTACTGTCAATAAACAATCTCAACTTTTTTGGATCATAGGGTTGACCTAACTCTTTGAATATTCCGGGAATATCACAGCAACAGCAAATTTCTTCTTTGACCGTATAATATATTACATAAGGCTTATGACGGTCTCGGTAGAACGATGAGTTGACATCTCTCACGACATCTATCAAATGTCGTTATTTCAAGTGGGATGCAAGTCATTTAACTTTTTCTTTGGCAAGATTTATTTTCTTTTTTTTACGTAAGGGTTAGAGAATTTCAAGTTGTGAATTTCATGTGTCGTCTGAAAAATAAATCATACCCAATACCGATTAATATTATTTGGTGGTATTTAAAAATACTGCTCGTATTGTTTTTGCTGCAAATCTGTGATACCACTTTTTGTTGATCATATATTGACTGCACACATAACAGAAATCATCAGGGTCGTTATTGCATGAAAATTGGCGCAATCTTTTGGACATTTCAACAGTACAACAATTAAACATAATTAATTTTAAAAATGAACATATAACAATAATTGATTTAAATGCACACGATATAATCACAAGTACGAAAACCGATGAACTCAACCAAAGTTCAAAACAGGTGGCCATGCTAATCCAAGTTAATATTAACTTTCACACGAAAAAACACTGAAATACAGGCCTTCTCTCAGAGATGCCATCTGCCTTAAAGCACAGATATTGTTGGATCAACCTGTCCAATTATGATATGACAATAAAATGTCGAATTTTAGTGCATTCACTCAAATCGAACGAATTATTCAAGCGGCCCTTGGTTGGTTGGTTTAGATGGTGATTCTACATACAAGTAGGATCCAAGTAGCTCTAGTGAGCCGTTTTGATACCATAACCTCGTGTTTCTGTTGGTTGACTGGGTAGCGCACTGCTAGGTTATAACCATCCGGTGCGGTTGATGAACGTTAGGAGATTGTTGATTTTTGTTGTTGAAAGTTCCTCTAGGTTGCTGAGGAAGGACCTGCCAAGCGTTGTTAGTCTGGACCTGGCCAGGGCCGGGCAGGTGCACAGAAAGTGTGTTAGTGTTTCTTTTTCATTTGGGTCATCGCAGCTGCGACAGTGGGTGTTAAAAGGTAGTCCAATTCTCTCGGCGTGAACTCCGATGCACCAGTGACCCGTAATAATAGCCGTTAATCTGGCTATGTCGTTCCGGGGTTTTGAGAGCATCTGTTAAGTTCTGCCTATGTTGTAAAAGGGCTATATTTTTATTGATGTGTTGCAGGTTGGTAGTTCACTCTATCTACGACCGGCTAAGGTTAAGTAGTAAGAATGAATTCCTCCCTTGACTGTGTTCAGTGGAACTTCGAGTGGTTCCGCTCTGGAAACGTCAAGGGAAGAACCCCGCCTAGCCAATTCATCCGCCTTTTCATTACCATAAATGTTCCTATGGCCGGGAACCCAGATTATAGTAATGCTAAGTTGGTGACTTAGCCGGGCCAGTTCATCCTTACACTGCCTTACCAGTTTGGAGTTGGTACTGATCGCAGCTAAAGATTTAACGGCAGCTTGGCTATCCGTCAGAATAGCTGCATTAAGATGGTTGGTGTTAGCTCTCCTTAAGGTGCGACAAGCTTCTCTTATCGCAAAAAGCTCGACCTGAAAGACGCTGGCTGAGTTTGGTAGACGAAAAGAGTCCGCCACCCCCAGTTTCTCAGAGTATATGCCCGCTCCCACTCCGCACTTGGAGCCATCCGTGTAAAAGGACACATCGAAGGCTAGATCAATTCCTCCATTGCGCCATTCCACCCTGGTGGGAAACTTGGTTGTAAAGGATTTCGTGAAGTCGAGTTTGGGAGTGTCGTAGTCCGTTTTTCCAGGAATCAGTTCCTGGAATCAGTTTCCAGGAAACTCTCTGAATCTGACTGCACTGTTTGTTGCAGTAAACTTAATGTGTAGATCTATGGGAAGTAAATGTGTCAGGACATTAAGTGCATCAGTGGGGCATGATCGGATACCCCCTGTGATACCTATGCATGCGGATCGCTGGATTCGAGCTAGTTTTGTTGTGTAGTATGCTTTATTCAGTGCAGGCCACCATACTAGTGCACCATACGCCAAGATAGGTCGCACTACCGCTGTGTACAGCCATAAGAGCATTTTTGGTTGAAGACCCCATTTTCTACCAAAGGTTTTTTTGCAGGCGTAGAAGGCTATGCAGGCATTCTTGACCCTTCTTGATCCAGAATGACACCTAGATATTTTGCGCTACTGGATAGTGTAAGAGGATGGTTGTTGAGCTTTGGAAGGACAAATTGTTCCGTCTTGCTAGGGTTAACTCCTAGGCCGCACCTGGCAGCCCAGATACTGAGTTTTCCCAAAGCAACCTCCATTAGCTCACTGAACGTAGAGGGGAACAGTCCTGACACCATAACAACCACGTCATCCGCATAAGCCACCACTTTGACCCCATTGCAATTTAGTGTATTAAGAAATTCATTCATGGCGATGAGCCGGAGTAGGGGGGAGATCACTCCTCCTTGCGAAGTACCCCTACTGACAAATCTCGTGAGTTGGCAGCCACCCAGGTCTGCCTGTTACTGAGCATTGAGATTATCCAGTTTCTCACCGGTGCTTTTACACCAAGGTTGGTAAGAGAATCAAAAATGGCCCTAGTATGAATATTGTTAAAAGCCCCTTCTATGTCTAAGAAGGCCGCAAGAGTGTATTGATCTTTCAATAGTGGTAATAGCCTCGTGTAGGGCGGTATCTGTGGATCTGCCCTTGAGGTATGCGTGTTGGGCGCTGGATATATGCCGTGGAAGTATGCCGTCGGGACCTGGGGATTTGTATGGAGAAAAGCTGCTTAACGCCCAGATAACCCTTTCCATTGAGATAAAGGAGCCAGTCGGAACCGCCGCAGTTGCCTCAGGTGATTCTAAACCTAAGTTCTCATTGCAGTTGCTCCTGCAGCCGGGGAAGTGTGTGTTGAGTAAGTGTTCCAGTGATTCATTGGTAGATTCTGTCCACGTACCATCGTCTTTCCGAATGAAAGATGGACTGGTGCTTTCTTTGGACAGGATTTTGCTTAGTCTTACCGATTCTTTTATATTGTCGATCGATTGTGTGTATTCCTGCCAAGAATGCTTTTTCGCGTCTCGAGTTGCTTTCTTGTAGATTTTGAGGATGTCTCTGTATGGTTGCCAAAGACAATGCCTATGACACGAGTTGAAAATTTTTCTAACCCTTTTCCTAAGGTCGGATAGATCTTTGCTCTAGCAGCCCTTATTTTTGAACGAATTTCTTTCAGTGATAACTTATTTTCTCTATTAATAATATATAAAAAAAAAAAACATTTACCATTTTTTGCAGTTTTCGATATTGTATGAATTTTTGAAAATTTTTGACCCTATAAAGTCAATTGATTTTGATTTTAGTCGAATTCTGAATTTATTTGTTTCTTTCTTCGGGCTTAAGGTGTTATTTTAATTTATTTTAATTGTTCCTCTCGGAGAATGTTTGTTTTTAGTATCAAAGTTAAAGGAATTTAATATAGAATACGATAAAACTCCTTTTTTTAAAAACATGACTTAAAATAAAAAAAGAAATACAGTGAAAGCTCCCATAGATGGGCGTTCTAATAAGCGGAAAATCAAACCAAATATCTCAAAACCCGAATATCTCACACACTAATCATAGCAGAAAAAAAGAAACTACGCCACTAAAAAGCTTGTTTAATTTTCTATAAGATGGTTTTTCCCTTTTGCTTAGCGTTAAGTGGTTTGGATTCCAGACCATAAAAACAGGATTAAAGTTGCAAAAACACAAAGTCCGAAATCACAAAAAATCTGAGGCCAACTAAAAAAAATCAGTTTCATAACGAGGGAAGAAAGACTAAAAAGTATTAGCTATCAAAAAGTTCGTGTGGCGTAACTACTGTTGACCAGTTTTTTTAATAGAATCTTAGTTTCAAAGCAAAGCTTAAATAAAAACATTGTCACGCAACCCGGTACCAGCCAAACAAGCGATTAACCAAGAATGGATGGTAAAGTTCTAAGCTAAGCTAAAAGTCACGCCCCTGGAATTCAGCCAAAAAAGCGATTAACCAAGAGGGGTATCGTGAAATAGAAGGAGGAGCCACTTTAGTGCATACAAAACTCTAATAAAGTTTAAGGCTTGACCAAAAAATAAGATCCACTTGTTTTCAGCGTCATATGTTTCGGATGAGTTTATTAACACATGTGCAATAAAACGTAAAACATTGGGATGGTCGCAACTGAATCACTAAAGACTACTAACCTAAGGCTCATAAAATCATAATCATATAATTCAAACGACTGTTTTGTATAGCAAGACATCTTTTTTATTTGAAGCCAACGTATGGTTTGACCTTAAGAACTTACCTTATCGCCTTAATACATTCGTCATTATTTTAGAGTTCCGAAGATATTATCACTATTTCTGCTGGGTATCTACTTAAACAATCTATATGTTTCCTACGAACTGCAGAGCGGTGTTCAACGGTGAATGTTAAGTCTTGAAAATGCATTATTCATTGGGCCACATCTCGAGGTACATATACCTTAGATGTTGTCTGTGTAAAAACCACAAAGTCAGTTACCAACTTAATATTTGTGTCATACAAATATTATCATAATCTCTTTATCGCTAAATACGCCGCTTTTACCTCTAATATGTAGCTGTGAAGTCGTTGTTCTTGCGGATTTAATTTTTTACACCAGAAGTACACGGGGTGTAACTGACCCTTCAAATTGCTGTAGAATAGCCGCCCCAAAGCCATATTTTGATGCGTCAGTCTGCAATTCAGTAATAGCTCCTCTGTTATATATCCTCAAAACCGGTTCTCATATAAGAACTGATTTAAGATTCTGGATAGCACATTTTTTTTCGGCATTAAATTGAAAGTTGAATTTTTTTTAACAAATTAGTAAGTGGAGGAGCAATTTGTGCATATCCAATTTCCGCAGCTAACACCCAGTATCACAAAACGCCTGCAGCTCTACGACCTGCTGTTATAGCCAATCCAGCAGTAACAGCAACCTTCGTTCAATGTTTTTCGTTGACAAATTAATATTTAAGAATTATTATTAGTGATAAAAGACTTTAGTGCGAACACTTATGGATTTTGTTTAAAATTAAGTTTTTATTTTAGAACCAATTTTTTATTTCATAATTTTTTTATTCGAACAATTTTCTTTGAACAAATTTTTAATACTGAAATTTTCAAAATGAAAATTTCTGAAATTATAATAACTGAATACAATTCAAAATGTTTTTTTATAACAAGTGTTTTATAGGCAAGTGTAAGTATAATACGTTATTAATGAAACTAAAGGTAAGTACAATATAACAAAGAGGTAAGTATTAATGTAACTAAAGGTAAGTACAATATAACAAAAGGTAAGTATTAATGTAACAAAAAGGTAAGTATCAATGTAACGAACAGATAAAATAGGCTGTAGAGATTTACTCTATGTGGTGATGTAATAGAGCACCACATTATTCCCCCTCCTCAAATGAATCTTGTTGTATTTCTGAGTAAATTAAAATGTACCTTTCATTTAGATTGTGTTGTAGTTGTTGCGTCTGTATTAATTGATGCTGGTTTTAAACGATCTAAACTATCTGTAGTATGAGTGTTATTTTTGAGTATTGTGAAGTATTTTGGGTTTCGGTTGATTACTTCGAAAGGTCCATCATAGGGTTCCTTGAGCTTGCTGTGTATGGTGTCGTTTCTAACGAAGACAAATTTACAAGTGTTGAGTTCCTTAGGAACGTGTTGTTGGAATTTTGTGTTATGGTGTGAAATGAGTGATTGTTTGTTTTTGACTACTTGTTTTATTTTTGGAAGCATCTCTGAAGGGTTTAAAGTTTCATTGTTGCAAATTACTATTTGTTTCGGTAATCTGAGCGGCTGGCCAAAGACCATCTCAGCTGGCGACGCTTTGATGTCTTCTTTGACTGAGGATCTAAGGCCCAGAAGAACTAGTGGCAACTCTGTGAACCAATTTGTCTGGTTGTTTGTTGCGATAAGGGAAACCTTTAACTGGCGGTGAAAACGCTCTACCATGCCGTTGGCTTGTAGGTGGTAAGCCGAAGTAGTTATATGTTGGCAACCGAGATTTTTGAGAAATGTGTTTAAGGTCGCGGAAGTGAATTGTGCTCCTCGATCAGAGGTAACCTTCAATGGAACTCCAAAACGTGAAATATACTCTCTTTGAAGAGTGTCGACTATCGTGTCGGTGTTTGTGTCTTTCAGCGGAAATGCTTCTGGCCAACGAGTGTTCCTGTCGACTACGGTAAGTAGGTATCTATACCCTTTTGAAATTGGCAAAGGACCGACTATATCAACGTGGATATGTTCGAAACGTCCGTGTGGTATGCTGATTTTGTGTGGTGTTGTCTTCGTGTGCTTGTGTATTTTTGAGCGTTGACATCTAACGCATTCTTGTGCCCATTTGTTAACGTGTGTATTCATATTCGGCCAGAAATATCTTTGTGTAAGTAATCGCCGTGAAGCTCGTGTACCAGGATGTGCTATGTTGTGTAGTTGTTCGAATACTTGTTTTCGTAAAGTCTGTGGTATGTATGGTCGTGTTAAAGAATTTTTCTGTTCGCACCAAATTTTAATGTTGAGTACCGGTATGAGTATCTGTTCGAGCTTGTATCTGTGGCTATTTAGTATATCTTGCAATTCAGTGTCTGTATTCTGTTCTTTGTGTAGTGTTCTTAGGTTGATGTCTGTGCAGGCAAAAGCTTCTATTTCAGCTCGTGAAAGTGCATCTGCTACAGTGTTTTCTGAACCTTTAATGTGTTTAATGTCATGTGTGAATTGTGCAATGTATTCTAAGTGTCTTGTTTGTCTGGGACTGCGTTCTGTTTGTGAATGTATAGCGTTAATCAGTGGTTTGTGATCTGTGTATACCGTAAAATTGTTTCCTTCTAGGTAGTGTCTTAAGTGTTTGATGTTTAAGTATATGGCTAGTAATTCTCTGTCGAATGTACTGCATTTCGTTTCTGACTTTGATAACTTTTTTGAGAAAAAGGCTAATGGTTCTAGTGTACCGTTATTCTGTTGTTGTAAAACGCCACCAATGGCTGTGTTTGATGCGTCTACGGCAATCGATAATTTTGCATTATTACTGATGTGATTGAGTAGTGTTTCCTTTGCAAAACTATCTTTGATTGTTGTAAATGCCTGTAGTGTGTTCTCTTTCCAGTGTAACTGTTTGTTTTTTGTTTTTGATGCTACGGTGACCATGTCATAAATTGGGCCTAGCATGTGTGCGAGTTTTGGGATACAACGGTGGTAGTAATTTGTCATGCCTATGAATTTTTGCATTTATTTGAATGTGGTGGGTTGTGGGTAGTCTCGTATGCACTGTGTACGTTCTTCTGAAGGTCGGATACCTTGTTTAGAAATGTTGTAACTGAGGAAGTTTATGTCTGATGCTCCGAAAGTGCATTTGTTAGGTTTAATGTTTAAGCCGTATTCTGAAAGTCTTTGGAAAACTTGTGTTAAGTGTTTTATGTGTTCTGTCTCGGTCTCGCTAGCTATAAGTATGTCGTCTAAATAAACGAAAATGAAATCTAGTCCCTGTAAGACTTCGTGTATAAATCTTTGGAATGTCTGTGCTGAATTTCTGAAGACGAAAGGCATTCGGAGAAATTCGAACATTCCGAAAGGTGTTGTTATTGCTGTTTTGTGGATGTCGCTAGGAGCCATCGGTATCTGGTGATATGCTCTGACCAGGTCAATTTTTGAATAAAAGTTTGTGTTGTGTAAGTTGATGGAAAAGTCGTGTATATGTGGTAAAGGGTAACGGTCAGGTACAGTAATAGCGTTCAGTCGTCTGTAGTCGCCACATGGTCTCCAGTCATTTGGTTCGCGTTTGGCTACAAGGTGTAGTGGAGAAGAAGTTTTCGAGTCAGAAGGTCTACAAATTCCTGACTTGACTAGAAAGTCGAATTCTTGTTTTGCGATTTTTAATTTTGATAGGTCTAAACGTCGTGGTCGTGTGAATTTTAACTGTCCTTCTGTAACTATGTGGTGTACTGTCTTGTGTTTGATTGGTGCAGTTTAATCTGGTTCTGTGAAGAGTGAAGGGAATTGTTTGAGTAACTGTGTGTATTTGTCGTCGAGTGTAAATAGTTTTGGTAATTGTGTTTCAGAATACCTCGAAATTGCGTTGACGGATAATTTTGTAAGGATGCCAATGAGTTTTCTGTGTTTTAGATCTATTAGAAGTCCATATTTGGTAAGAAAGTCTGCGCCAATGATAGGTCTTGTGATATCTGCTAATATTAAAGTGAAAGGAAATTCTCGTCTGAGTTTTAAATTTACGTTTAACAATTTTTTTCCGTAAGTCGATATTGCTGTGCCGTTAGCAGCTTGGAGTGTCAAATCAGATTTTTTATAAATTTTGAATTTGGAGAATGGCAATACGGAAACTTCAGCGCCACTGTCGATTAAGAAATTTAAGTTATTGTCCTTGTCAAATATGAATAAACGGCGTGTTAGTGTTATAGAACTCCCATCATTAGCCGTTGATGGTGTTTTTTAGTTTAATGTGTTTGGTGTATTGTGGTTTGGTGCGGATGTCGTTTGAACATACGCGCATGGTTGTTCGCATCGTCTGGCCGCTCTGCCAAATTTGTAGTGGTACCTACAAACCCAGTTGGCCGGTCTTTGTTGTGACCCTTCTCTTCTAGGTGAACGACGTCTGGAGTACCTTTGGAAGTTTGAGCTTTGTGATCGAGAACGTTCACTTCTCAGTTCTTGTACCTCCAGTGTCAACTTATTAAAGTTTTCTAAAATTTTGGATGTGGTCTCCGCGAAACGTTGGGTAATTGCCATTACTTCTTCTGAGCCGGAAGCTGGTTTTTTAGACATGGTAGAAATTTCACTACCAGTCATGGCTTCCCATAAGTCATCTGCTAGTTTTAAGAGGACCTCTAGTTCTCTGTGTCTGGACCCGGTCAAGGCGATATTTAAACTTTTGGGCAACTTGCGTAGCCATAATTTATAAATTAAATCGCTACGGACTGTTGATCCAGCTAGTAGGAGAAGTGACCGATAGAGCTGAGATGGCCTTTGGTCACCCATCTCAGAATCCGAAAGGATTTTATCTAATCGCTTGTTTTCGCTCAGTGAAAATCTATCGAGCAATGTCTTTTTAAGCCCTTCGTATGTGTTTTGTGTTGGCGGTTTTTGGATAAAGTCTAGCACAGTGACTATGACTTCTTGTGGTAACGAGGTTACCAAGTATTCGTATTTAGTCTTATCGACTGTGATTCCTTTCACTTGGAATTGTATTTCCGCATGTGCGAACCAAGCGTCTGGGCAACTCGTCCAGAATGTAGGTAATTTTACCGAAACCGTGTGTATTTGTGTTGGTGGTGTGAGAGGGTTAGTCTCAAAGTCTATGAATGGTGTGTTATCTCCCTCTCCGGTGTGTGGAGTAAGGGGTGGGAGTGGAGTAAGGGGTGTGTGTGGGGGTGTTCGTAGCATTCTTCCCTCTAGATTTGCTTCTATTTGAAAATTCTAACTCTTCCCTTTTTTTTTTTTTAGTGTACCTATGTCCCTAGTGTAGTGTAGTGCCTACGAAAGTGAGACGATAGGTTTCTTACGACCCTATCGTCTAAAATTCGTTTAAGAAGCTATGTTGTGTACCTCGTGATGAGCTAAAGTGATACGCAGCCTGAAAAAAAATATTTTATAAATGTCAACAAAAATAAATATAGATTTTTACAAAATATAAAATTTCATATAAAATAAATTGTTGTTGCTGCTGACGTTGTTGTTGTTGTTGCTCTTTTCGTTGTGGTTGTGGTTGTTGTTGTATCTGCTGTTATTGTGGTTGTTGCTCACTTTGTTGTTGTTGTTGTTATAAACGCTGTCGTTGTAGCTGTTTTGTTGTTGTTGTTGTTATGGCTGCTGTTATTGTTGTTGTTGTTCTTTTTGTTGTTGTTGTTTTCTAGCAGTGACCTTGTCTGCTGCTGTTTTTGTTGTTGGAGCGCTGTGGTTGTAGTTGTTTTTGGCACCGGCGGTAGTGACGATTGAGGAGGAACTTAAGGTGGCGTTGTGGATAATGTTGTGCCTGTTGCTGGTTTATCTGTGGCTGTTGTTCTTGGTGCAGAAGCAGTTGCTGGTGCTGCTGTAGCTGTATCAACCGTAGGTGTAGTGGGCGTTGGCGTATCTGTTGTGGAACGTGTTTGATTTGGCCGATTCTCATTAATTAAGCCATCTGCTGATGTAGTGCCAATTTCTGTTGATGAGTTGTTGCCATTAGAATTTGCTTGGGACTCTGTAGCGGAATTGGTGTCGCTTTGTTTTTAAATTGATGTAGCCATTTTACTGCTCCCTGTTGTTGAGCGCCAATTTTAGTGCGGTTTGTAGGATCGCCAGTTTTGGTGTTCGTGTCGCAGGATCGCCAGTTTTAGTGTTCGTGTCGCAGGATCGCCAGTTTTGGTGCGAACGTTTATGAATTTTGTTTAAAATTAATTTTTTATTTTAAAACCAATTTTTTATTTCATAATTTTTTTATTCGAACAATTTTCTTTGAACAAATTTTTAATACTGAAATTTTAAAAATGAAAATTTCTGAAATTATAATAACTGAATACAATTCAAAATGTTTTTTTATAACAAGTGTTTTATAGGCAAGTGTAAGTATAATACGTTATTAATGAAACTAAAGGTAAGTACAATATAACAAAGAGGTAAGTATTAATGTAACTAAAGGTAAGTACAATATAACAAAAGGTAAGTATTAGTGTAACAAAAAGGTAAGTATCAATGTAACGAACAGGTAAAATAGGCTGTAGAGATTTACTCTATGTGGTGATGTAATAGAGCACCACAAAGACAATTATGGAATTCAGAAACGTGTATATTTAGTGCTATTCGTTGTGAGTGCAGGTCACATCACAGATAACCAGATAGGAAACTTCGATTTTTCAGTCAGAAATCAGCTGATCTGAGATTGGTTTTGCAATTTGTGAAACTCACGTATTGCGTACGTGAGTTCACCTTTTTTCATCTCATAGCTGTCAATGTTGTTTAATATCAGATGCTAAAAATCGAAGTTTCCTAAATTAGAAATTTTTGTGTTTATCAGTTAAATCGTTTCATTATTAAAGAAACTTGTGTGAAAAAAACAGAAAATCTATAATAATTAAACATTAATAAAGAAATGGCAAACAGAAAATTGATGCACACACATCATTGTTGGCTTTGGCAACTTTGCCAGCGCAGATCCTTTGTGATGCTGGTAAAAAGGAGGAAGACTGCGGTTGATCCACACTTTCTGATGAATATCTACATATGAGCGCCTAACAAATTATATCCTAAATGCATCGCACAATCAAACAAATGTTTTGGCAACCATCAACGTAGCAATGAGATCTGTGAGAAGCGCTATGTTAAACCTGCCATTGGGCCGGTTACCCATTTGAATCTGTTTCGTAAGTCAAAGCGTGTCTTTGATAATCATCAAATGTTCGCGCTGCGCCAGATTTTTGCGTTTTGCGATAATGTTGTTCGTCTGGAAGATGAAAGTTACTGCTACGTGCTGCCCAATAATATGATGCTGCATATCAGAGAACTGCATGAACGCATTCATTTGCAGTTATTTGTCATTCACATAAAAACGTGTGATGAGATAACAGTACGCACCAAACAGACGAAACGAAAGAATGCACATTTCGCTCAGTTAATGTTGATGCTTGTCGTGTGTAAATAACAGTAAGTGTCATAAAAAAAGCAACGAAACATTGGTAGTGAAGTTGATGCAATGATAAAAATCATAACCACAACGTAAATACGTGAGCAAGCTAAGTTGTCGTACACTTTTAATTGCTTTACCGGCAACACATTTACATAAAAATTATATCGATGGAAAGGTATTCTGGAGTAGAATTGTCTGAATATAATTTTTATTTGTATATGTTAACTGCAAAAAATTCCATATAAAATAATAATAGATGGATTTTGATGTGGTTTTCACTGTACGATAAAGGAGTTATTTTAAGTTATATTTTAAGCTATAAATATTTCGTTTTCGTTTTTTAGGCAATTGGCGTGGGCTTGAGTTGAGTCATAAAATCTTAATTTTGAGCTGCTTGTCAGCAGCGTTGTCAATCATTCAGTGATTGATATTTGCGGCAGATAAGTAAACAATAAACATATAGGATCAACAAACGGGAAACCCCAAACCACTCTTCAGGCTAAAAGTGTGACGCAAATTATATTTTTCGAACACAATCCTTTAAAATATATTAAAGGAAGCAAAGCAAACAAACCATGAAAAAAATCTAACTACAGAGACTGCCTGCGCAGCTATAAAAAAGGATCGTGTTTTTCTTATTTTTTGTAGGCCGAGATTTTTTTTTTTATTACTGCAATGCAATAAAAGAAACGAACGAAGAATGTAAAGACAAATAGACTTTTAATTTAAATTTTCAATTAATGTTTGTATTTCATATATATTTATTTATTTTTAGGGCAAAGTAGGGTGACGTGTAACACGTTTTTATTTTCTCCAATAAAAGTGTTAAACATTTAGTTTGGATTGGTTTAAATTACTATTCCTTACCGATTTGAAGTTGGTGTTTTTACGGCTGTTGAATACTTTAAGAAATGGATGAAGTAGAACAAGAATGTCAAACATCACTTTTTTAACTTTTTCAATTCGGTGGGGAGATATGTAACACCAAAAAAATGTAGGTTTAAGGACCAGTTTAATTAATTTTTTAATATGTTTATTTTAACTTTTTATGTTTAGTAAATGTATTCTTTTGAAAACTTAATTAAATTACAATTTTCCATTTTTTATTAGTTTAATGGCATTCATCAATTTTGTTTACTCGACTGTTATGATAAGTCTTTTCTTCACGTATTTTTGTGGCATAGTTTTTTCTAAAAAACATTAAAAATATTACAATTAAAAAAAAATAAAGTAAAATAAAAGTAAAAAATACAAGAACATTAATATAACACACAAAATTATAGTAGCTGTTTTTTTCCAATTTGCTCTACTCCGAAACAAAGCTTTATATACAAAACAAATGTCCCAAATATATATAAACGGAATTTTCCGCTGTTGTTTTTCTAAAATTTCACAGTTATTCATAAGGTGTGTCAGTGCGTTTCTAATTTGAAATCTGCATACGTACTGAATTGATGAGGAACTCACCCTCGTTGATAAAGGAAAAGCAGCGCAAACAGCGTGTGCTCAAATTTCCAATGAGCTCAACGAAATAAACCTGAAACAATTATGTCATTAAAATGGCAATATTGCCTTTTCAATAACAATGCATATCAATGCAGCTAGCAAGAGCGCACACTGCACAACATGACACACATTTCTTGCTGACGAACGAAAGCATAGCAGGAACAGTGAATTTTCGAACCTAAAGCAAAGACGAAGCATTCAATGCAGATCTCTGCTGCATATCTGAGAGTTTGCCACGTGAAATACAAGGTATTTTCGCATGCTGCAATCCGTTACCTCCATTGGTGCGTCAAAATCTGCATACGTTGCATCAAATTGTGCTGCGTGCTCGAGAGCAGCCCTTGGTGAAGGTAAGATAAGACAATTTTAATATAAGTTGGTTTAACTTTGTTATACTTCTTAGCCAATTCTTGAAACAGCCGAAATCGTCTAGGGAAAATTGAAAAATATAGAGCAAATTCAATTCATCAGAACGTATGATCGGTACTTGGCTCTGTTGCCTATTGCGGAAAAGGAAAAACGAGAAAAGGCTGCACGCATAGAGGCGGAGAATAAGAAACGACAGTTGTGTTCAAATGTACCTACGCTGATGATCGAACAAGAGGTTACTTTTATGAAACATCTTTATTAGCTGAAATATAATTGTGTGCTATGTACTTTACAGCTGCCCGAATCCATAAACACAGACGAAACTGCTGAGCTATATAGCTTGCCAATTAAGGACATACTTAAGCGAAAATTTGAAGAGTGTGGAAAATAAAGCTGATGATGCCAGGTTCAACAACAGAAGCGATAGACCTAAGGCCAAACGCATGCGTACAGAGACACCCAATGATGACAAATTGAAATTTGTTAACACTTCACACAGCAGCAAACCAAAAACCAAGCCAACGAAAGAAAGAGTTCACAAACACAAAATGCTACAGAAGATCTAACAAAAAATGCACAGGATGATGACGAAGCCCCTGCAGAAATACCATCTACATCCGCTGCCCACACCAACGCTAATAAGGGCAACTCAAATAAAGCTAATAAAAAATTCAACAAGCTATTTACATTTAGCAATGTAAAAGGTAAAATGTAGTTAAATATAACATTTCACAATCATTAGTAATAATGACAAGTAATATTATCTAATTATCTTATTTTTGTATCATTTTACATACAACACAAAAGAATCATATCTAAGTTATTTTAACGAGGATTGAATGAATGAACCGAAAAACCCTTAAAAAATAATAAGTGGCAAACATATCGCACACCCACTTCAAAAGTGCACAACTCAAAATTTATACATTTTCAGGTGGAGCAAAAAAAAATGTTTTTCTTCAAGGGACTCCATACAAAACAAAAAGAGACAACGATTTTTTTAATTGAAGACTTAGAATATATGTACAAAATTAAGACAGCCGATGAAGATGATCACTACAAACAGTTTTAAAAGAATAGGTAAAAATGTAGAAATTTTTAATTGTGCACTTTTGAAGTGGGTGTGCGATATGTTTGCCACTTATTATTTTTTTAAGGGTTTTTCGGTTCATTCATTCACTGAAAAAGTAACTTTCGTCGTATGGTTTTTTTGTTGGTGAGAGCAAATAACTCCCACAATATATCTAATTTTTTGACGTCTTGCACACAAACTCCAGCAATGCATTGGCATACACAAAAATCCTCGTTAAAATAACTTACATATGATTCTTTTGTGTTTTATGTAAAATGATACAAAAATAAGATAATTAGATAATATCGCTTTTGAGCTCAAATATAATTCTAAAAAAAATATTTTTTTAGAATTATTAAAAAAACAATAGAGGGTTGTCCATATACGAAGCGCCCATTTTATTTGTAAATAAATCAAAGAAACCACAATTTTTTGTCTGTTCGTCATGAATATCATTTAATTGGGTTCAAGTAGATTTGCTTACATTATTTCTTGAATATGATATCTCGTAAATGGTCGCCATTGCCTCTACGACATATTGTGCCCGTTTTGCAGCATTTTCCATGGTTTTCTTCAACATTTCGATGGGAATGGCGGTTATTTCTTCTAGGGTCTTTGGCTTGTTGACGTAAACCTTTGATTTCAAATAACCCCACAAAAAGAAGTCTGGAGGCGTTAAATCTGGTGATCTTGGCGGCCAATCGAAATCACAATTTTTTGACATCAAACGGCCATGGAAAAATTGCTTCAAAAAATCGGTTGTAGTGCGGCTTGTGTGTGGTGGCGCGCCGTCTTGTTGAAACCAGTAGTGCCTGATACGCTTTCGACGAACGATTGGCATGAAAAAATTGTTTATCATATCGCGATAACGCTCCTGATTGACAGTAACTCTGTGGCCATTATCATCTTCGAAAAAGAACGGCCCAATGAGCATTTTAGCACAAACGCCGCACCAAACAGTGACTTTTGCATCGTGAAGAGGTACCTCTTGAATCTCTTGTGGATTTTCAGTGGCATAAATACGGCAATTTTGTTTGTTTACCGTTCCGTTCAACTGAAAATGAGCCGTTCAACTAAAATCGCTCATTTTTTGAAAGCACGTTGAGTTTTCACTATTGACTTGTTTTGTTGAATGTAAATTTCAACAATTTTAGAGCGTTCGCGTGGCGTGTACTGTTCCATTGTAAACATTTGCTTGGAATGACGCTTCAAACGCGGTATGTCATTAGTCGATTTGGCATCACTGCGGAAAGTTAGTGTTGCCAGATGGGCGCTTCGAATATGGACAATCCTGTATATATTATGTTTAGTTAACAAAATAGTTAAAATAAAATGCAGAATTTAAAAAACTAATACTGATCTGAAATAATATTGTTTATAAAGTTTCCTCCTTGAAGCACGTTTATTTAAGACAAATTAAACTTAAAATATTTTGGTTAAAATAACTGAAATTTTATTTTTCTTCCAATACATTATATAAAATATCTTCACAAAAATTCCCTAATTTTATTGTTATTTTATTTGTTTAAACATGGCGTCATATTTGTCATACATGTATATAGAAGGTAGATTTTAGGTGCAGAAGAACAACTCTCTTGGTTACTCATCATCATAATATAAGCGTACGTAAATTGGTAAGTTCTAATGACTTATATAAATTTAGAATTTTTTAAATACATTTATATTTAAAAGCTTTATTATAATAGAACTAGCAGACTACTGTTGTCCGCGGCTTCACCAAGGACTTTTTTATCAATCTTCTTAACGCCTTAAATACGAGACAATTTTTTATATACATGTGCTAATTTTTACCTAATTTTTATGTGATACGATTAGTTTTCCGACATCCGACTTAGTGATGCGATATGGCATCATCGCTTTTATTGGCTTCAGACAATACATATCACAGAAATAAAAAATTTTATTGTTTTCTTTTGTTTTATTTTTTGGAGCGAATAAGGCAAAAACGAATTTTGCGTGGCAGCTGAGACGATTTCTTAAAAAACTTAATACCTTAATTAAATATTCGTATTATTAAAAATTTTAAAGAAAAATAACTCTCAATAAATCTGTAGCACAACTATATTTTTAAAAAATTTTAATAAAAATCGGACCAGTAACTTTACAGTAAAGTCATAACTTTTAATTTTCACTTCAATTTTATATAATAGTATAGATAAACATTAAAGACCACTACCACGAATTAACCCTCAGCTTCGGTCTTAAGCTTGGTGATGTAGGCGGCCTTGTGCTCTGCTTAGATTTCCTTTCAGGGTTGGTAAGTTTCTTAGGGCCAATTTTTCAGTGCGAGTTTAAACTCTAGTCAAATTAAACCTAGCTTAACTCACCAAAAGTGGACGTTTAAACTCGGTTTATCTAGATATTTTAGCATTCGTTGATGTTAAATTGACTTAAAATATCATATAATGTGTTTCTTTTTGCCTAAATGGAGTTTAAATGTCCAATTTTGGTGAGTTAAGCTAGGTTTAATTTGACCAGAGTTTAAACTCGCACTGAAAAATTGGCCCTTAGCATTTCACCGTTTCTTGGAAACTCCTGTCCGTATACTCCTGCTGACTTTTGAGTAGGATCGGCACGAATTTGTTGATGAGCCTTTTTGTAAATTTCTTCAATATCATCAGCGCGGATTCCCAACTTAATGTAACGGCTGAATTGGCGTTTGAAGGCTTCTTCCTCAAGAGTGCACATATAATCGGCAACATGTTGACCAAAGATATGTGAACGATGAACTTCGGCATTGAAGCTTTTGGTCTCTGCAGAGTAGCCAGGGAAACGCTTGACGGAGTGTGGAATATTCAAACCACCATCGACAGCACCTTTCATGGCACCGAATACACGACACCAGTAGAGGTACGTGCTAAGCCGACAGCCAAATAACAACGGAATGCACCTGGTCCATCATCGACAGGTTCAACATTCAAGCCAGTGCAGTAGGCGGCAGCGTAGTTGGTAAGACCGACCTTAATGCCGTATTTTTAAAGCTCATGCGAGTAGGATGTAATGGAAGGACAAAACGGTGTCCTTCAATTCTGGCATAATTCTGTTGAGAGACAAATGCATTAAACAATTAATAATACAATTCTTCGCATACATTATTTACAACTTACATGAAATTCATTTATATATTTTCTTTGACATAAAACATTTTTAGTGGTGAATTTTATAGACAGTGAAGTCGAACAGTGTTGCCGCGACGAAGTTAAAAAAGTACCCTTGAAAAAGTCCCAAATGTATCCACTTTAGAAAAAAGAGCATCCACGTATCAAATTCGAAAAATCAATAATATATTCATTTTTTTAACACAAAAATAAAATTTTTCAAACAATGAAACCCAATTTTTGACACTTAAATAACAATTTTACAAGAAAAAAACATGTACACATAAAAAATAATAAAAACTTCTAACACTCGAAAATTTTATGTATTTTTAGGATTTTTTTAATGTTAAAGTAAAAAACGATATTAAAACTTTTAAGGTATATTGCATGATACAAAAATGTATCAGGTAGCCTTGACAACAAACTATTTTCTCATGAGCTGCGATAAACGAACGTCAAACAAAAGAAAACAAAACGAGCGTTCAATAACAGTTTTTTTTAATACTTTTCTTAAAGCACCACTGTCTCCACTGACATCATATCGTGGAGTTTCACTTTCTAACAACAAAGATTAGTTATGGAAATTATTAATTTGCATACATTGTTTACAAACTAAATTTATTTATTTTCTTTTTGTGACACAAAACATTTCTGATATCTCCATAGCAACCATAGCATGCTCTCATTTTGATTTTATTTTGCTTGACATACGTCTATAGCAGCAAAAATTGTCGCTCCTACTTTATAATAATTATACTATGGTATGTTGTAACACTCCACATAAAAAACCATTTTTTTATTTTGTTAAATTTTCAAAGAAAGATCTTGGACGGTGTTGTAGATTTTCACTCTGCTATTTGTATTCAAAATAAAAACAAAGAATATTAATGGTATTCACTACATTATTTAAGCCCTGCTAATTTCCTAAACTTAACAAATTTGTAAAATCCTGTCAAAATTTTGTATGGGAAAAGATTTAGCAAGTTAACAAGCTCAGCTCTGTGCTTTGTTTAGCAGATACCATTTGTTAAGTTGGATACGTCAAACCTATTAAGTGTAGTGATTAATTGTTTTTGGAATGAGTTCGAACAAGTACCAAATTATTTTTGATTTGTAGCTTCAAAGTCTAAAAACTGCTCTTTCTTAATAAAAAATAAAAACTTTGCAACGGGGTTGGTAGAGATGTAAAACATTTCAAAGTTTCTGAGTAGCAAATGTTTAAAAAGGGGTTACTTAGTTTGGGTTTGTTAGGGTTTGTTACTTAGTGCTGGTTACACGAGTTATTAAAACAACATATTTTTAGCTGTAGAAGTCTGTCCTTTGATTTTGACATATCAGTTTAGCACTAAATTGTAAAATGTCTTAGAAGGGTCATTCATATCAACAGCTGCTAACTTAAACAATTTAGCAGTTAAGCAGGATCAAACAAATTTTACTGAATACCATTATTATTAAATAATGATAACAGAACGACGTGCTTTTTAAATGTAAGTTTAAAAACAGGTTTTTTTAACCGGTTTTAAGTGTAACATATACGATTTTTTTAAATAAAACTTTAATGGCGATAGCCACTGATGTTGTGAATTACATATTTCAGATGTTTCGGCTGAAAAGCTTTTGTTTTTCTACAACACATCGCCGAAAAAAAGTAATTTTGAGATAAATAAGTGTAAAAACAGTAAGTATGGATATTTTTACTGTGCGCTCTACACCTTCCAAAACGGCTGTAGAAGCGGAAATAACCTCAGTATGCTTAAAAAATTTAAAAGTATTTTTTCGAAAGCCTATACTTTTGAAATATAAGAAAAACTAGACCACCAAATGCCTTAAAAAGGAACATACATTTCAGTCTTTTATATAAATAACGTGTTGCTTTTGCCTTTGATTTACATTCATTTTATAAGAATAATATTTATACAAAAAGCAATATACAAGATAATATATAATTACATAAAAAAGGAACAAAAAATGGAATAGCTTATTAAGTTTCGTGTAACGTAAACAATTCATATAAAATTTAAAAGCTAAAAATTTTTCGTTTTTTAGTATATTGAAAAAAATATATTTTCACCTATTTCCAAAGAAAATCTATTAGTCTTATCGTTTACTGTAAGTTTTAAATAAGAAAAATTAAATTACATAAAAAAAAGCAGCTGAGAAAACCTTAAAATGTTTATCACAAAATTTGAAAGTTATTTGTAAAATATTACCCAAAATGTCTCAATGTTATAATTCATTTTATAGTTTTTGTTGAATTTAAGGAACTACCAATTTTTTTATATATTTGCATACAAGAATTCATATTAAAAAGTATCCTTACTTACACAAAGACTTAAATAAAATATTCATTCATTTTTAAAGGAGAAAAGTATCCAAATTGATTTATTTGCAGCCAAACGGCAACACTGAAGTCAAAGATTTTCAACATTGTCCTCATAAATTCAGGGAAGTTTGCCGGTGCTATTATGACTTCTTTTTTTCATACCTTACATTAAATTTTTTTATGAAATAATACAGCATGTTACTGCACCGCATTATTTCAGATTTTCTTATTTACCTCAAGAAATCAGGGAGATTTTCCGGTGCAATTACTAACTTTGTCCTCTACGTTAACATTTTGTATGAAATAATACAGCATTTCACTGCACCGCATTATTCTTATTCACCCTAGGAAATTACGACCACATATAAACATTTTGAAATAGTATTGGGGCAATTTGACGTAAAATCGTACATCGTGCCATCCCTTTCTACAACTCGCCCATCGAAGTTTCCTATCTGGTTATCTGTGGTTCACATTGTGAATTGTTATAATGTGTACAGCACTAAAACTGTTCACATTATAAATTGTTCACATTGTGAATTGTTATAATGTGAACAGCACTAAAACTGTTCACATTATAACAATTTTAGTGCTTGTGAATTGTTATGTGAACAGTTTTAGTGCTGTTCACATTATAACAATTCACAATGTGAATTTGAGATAGTATTGGGGCAATTTGACGTAAAATCGTACATCGTGCCATCCCTTTCTACAACTCGCCCATCGAAGTTTCCTATCTGGTTATCTGTGGTTCACATTGTGAATTGTTATAATGTGAACAGCACTAAAACTGTTCACATTATAAATTGTTCACATTGTGAATTGTTATAATGTGAACAGCACTAAAACTGTTCACATTATAACAATTCACAATGTGAACTGCACTAACAACGAATAGCACAAAATATACACGTTTCTGAATTCCATAATTGTCTTTTATCACTAATAATAATTCTAAAATATTAATTTGTCAACGAAGACCGTGTTGAACGAAGGTTGCTGTTACTGCTGGATTGGCTATAACAGCAGGTCGTAGAGCTGCAGGCGTTTTGTGATACTGGGTGTGAGCTGCGGAAATTGGATATGCACAAATTGCTCCTCCACTTACTAATTTGTTAAAAAAAATTCAACTTTCAATTTAATGCCGAAGAAAAATGTGCTATCCAGAATCTTAAATCAGTTCTTATATGAGAACCGGTTTTGAGGATATATAACAGAGGAGCTATTACTGAATTGCAGACTGACGCATCAAAATATGGCTTTGGGGCGGCTATTCTACAGCAATTTGAAGGGTCAGTTACACCCCGTGTACTTATGGTGTAAAAAAACAATGTGAACAGCAATGTGAACAATAATGTGAATTATTATTATGTGAACAGAGTTAATAACGCATATATCCATATATATAATTATTTTGCTTTCTAGCATTGAAAAATTTTTGACACAATCGACCGCACTCGTCAAAAGTCAAACCGGAAGTGCTTGAATGTTTCATATGAAATTCTAATAACCTACTAAGAAATTATCTTCTACTGGCGTTTTTTTATGTTCGAAGTTTTCAATGTTGTATTATTTTGATGACGTTACTTTTAAAGGCGTTGGTTTTTATCCAAATATTTCAAATTTGAAACTCAGAGTACATATTAATTACTTAAGTGATGTGTAATATATCAAGTTCAAATCATTATTGTTTTGCAATTTATAAAGGTTTTGCTTTTATGATGACGTCACTTTGTATGGGAAGTAGGCGATTTTCAATTTTTTTTTACTAAATTCAAAACATTGTAACTTTTTTATAGTGCTACTATCGGTACAATAACATCGTAGAAATGAAACGACATTATAAAGAGATTACAAACAAGTTGCATCTTACCTCATCACCAGGATCATAATATTGTTCCAAATATGAATGAGCCAAAGCCTCCTCAACTGGTATTCTACTATGTGGATTAAATGTTAACATTTTGCCCAAAAGATCGAGTGCGAGTGGGTCAGCATTGGGAAAGAGCCTGGACCACGGAACCTTCGGCTTGAATGGAAGTGATTCTAAATAATTGCGTGCCTAAGAGAATAAGTTGTTATTAGTATTTTTTTTTATTTTGATAATTGTATCGAATAAATTTTTATTTAAATTAAATGAAAAATATAAAAAAAAGTTTATTAAGTAATATAAGCGATTCTGAAGGCGTTTTTTGAAAAAATACTACAAAAAAATAGTCAGAGAAATTCAGCCCTATCACTAAGACCCGTCGTAGTACGATATCGTGGAAACTACGATAAAGGCATCACTGAGTTCATTCGTAGCGCCATTCGTAAGCTTTTTTAAGTAATTTGTTACGGCGTGTTTTGGTTGTCGGAGAAAATTTTGATAAAAATTCATGCAGTAAAAATTGTTATTTGTTCTGAATTTAATTTAAACATTTTCTCCGACAAAGAATGAACTCAGTGATGCCTTTTTCGTAGTATCTAAACACTTACTTAGTAAACACTTACGCCGAGGTAGTGACTTTGCCCTTTTTTAAAAATGAGCCTTAAAAAAATTTACAGCTCGTTATGTGCTCAAATTTACACTTATTTTTTAAACAATCATCTTTAAAAACGCATTATTTTCTTTCAAACAAAAGTTTTTAAAAAACTCGAACTCACTACCTAGGCGTAAGTGTTTACTTTACAAATATATTTTTTTCTCAGATGATTACAGATAATGTTATTTTGCAAGCAAAATGGTCCTCCTTTTCTCGCATACGCAAATGACGTCACAAAAGAAACATTTGTTTTATTTACTTTAATAACACAGGGTAACACTGATTCTGCGGCATGGGATTTGGTAGTCAATTTTAGTATATATATTAATAAAGATTTTAGCCTATTATTTCGATTATTTGAATTGACTCCGGTTCTCGCGATAAACCGCTATTTTAAAAATTAAGGAGGTTTAATCACAGATTTTAACATTACTCCAGAACAGTAAGTCTGATTTGGTAAAATAAAAATCCAAAAATTTGCAGCTAAATTGCCTCCAAGTAACACCTAAACTGTTTTTTAATTAGTTGAATAGTTTCGGAAATATTGTGAAAGTTCTTCTGAAAAAAATGTTTAATGCAAAATTTAAACTTTTTTATTATTTCATAATTCATAAAAATTTAAAAACGTCAAAATAGCTCTTGTTTTGATATTAAGTTATAAACACACATATGTAACAAAAAAAGAAGCCATATTTCATTAAAATCTATTAGCATGTTTTGCCTTAATTCACATTTAATGATGTTATCTCATTTTGATAAAAAACTTCCAAATAAATACACAAAGGGAAATTCGAGATCTAAATCTATCCAAAAAATCAGCGGAGCTTCATCATCAAGACTTAAAGAAAAACGTTGTCGTCAGCCTGGCGTATCAGTTAAAACTTACCGGACTATAGAACGAGATATTCTTCAATACTTTGCAAAGGAGGAGAAAATCATATACTGTAAGAATATTCCTGGACTTTTAAATGCAATGGAAATTCATAGATAGCTCGAAAATAAGTTTAAAATGTGTGTTACTTCAAAATGGCAACATATTAGCTTCAATGTCGATAGCACATACAACAAAACTTAAAAAATAATATCAAAATATCAAACTTATTTTAGAGAAAATTGTATATGTTCAACACCAGTGGGCAGTGTGAGTTGATTTAAAAATGGTTAACTTTTTATTGGGTCAGCAAGGTAGCTACACTAAATATCCATGTTTTCTTTGTCTATGGGACATTCGTGCGAAAAATAAGCAGTACACTAGGAAAGTTTGGCTATCCAGAACAAATATGACTGTAGGAATAAATAAAATCGTTCATAATCCATTAATTTGTCGAGAAAAAAATAATTTTGCCACCATATCATATCATATAAAACTTGAACTAAAGAAACAGTATATAAAAGCTTTGGATAAGATTGGAGAGTGCTACAAATATATATGCAAAGCATTTCCTAACAAAATCACGGAAAAGTTAAAAGCAAGCATTTTCGATGGGCCAGAAATCCGAACTCTTATAAACAATGATTTCACAAAGCACATTACTAAGGTCGAATCAGAAGCATGTATACGTTTTTTATCAGTAGTTAAAAACTTTTTGGGGAATCATAAAGCTGCAGAGTATTCTGAAATAGTTTCTTAAATGTTTTTAAATTTATGGATTTATATTTTAAATGGACTTAAAATTAATAAGCGCAACCAAAATACCAATGAAAATCCCATAGGAAACGATGGATTTTAATGAAATATGGCTTATTTTCTTCGTAACATATGTCCGTTTATAAGTAAATATAAAAAAAGAGCTATTTTAACGTTTTTGATTTTTTATGAATTATGATATTAAAAAAAAGTTTAAACTTTGCATAAAAATATGTTTTTTTTTTTCAGAAGAACTTTCATAATATTTCCGAAACTATTCAGCTAATCAAAAAACTTGGAGGCAATTTTGCTGCGAATGTTTGGATTTTTTATTTTAACAAAATCAGACTAATTGTTCAGGAGTTATGCTAAAATCTATGATGAAACCTCCTTAATTTTAAAATTAGCAGTTTATCGCGAGAACTAGAGTCAATTCAAACAATCTTAACTAAAGGATTAAAGCTTTATTATCCCATGTATCTTAATTGGCTCCAAAAACTTATGCCACAGAAAAAAATTCCTTTTTTGTTCCCCTGTGTATTAGTTGAAATCAATAAAAAACTTTATATCAATATCTCTGAACATTTTTTTGTAGTGTTCTTTAAAACAGCCTTTATAATCGCTTATATTACATAAAGGTAACCTTAAAAGTTTAAATTCTGTACCTTGTCATTTATAATACATTCCAAGTCCTCCTTGGATGGTGACCCTAAAACGCCTAATATGTGGTTTAACTGATCGAGATAATGCTTCCCTGGAAATATAGGTCTGTTGCTAAGCATTTCTGCCAAAATACAGCCAACAGACCATATATCTATTGACTTGGTATAACCCTTTGAGTTCAGCATTATTTCGGGGGCGCGGTACCAACGAGTTGCAACATATTCGGTTAAAAATCCTGTATGGTCGTGCTCTGGATCAGCAACACGAGCAAGCCCAAAGTCACAAATCTAGAAAACATATGTTCAGTTTTGTAAAATTGCCAAAATGAACTTTATTGAATGCTTACCTTTAAGTCACATGTTGTATTGAGTAAAAGGTTACTTGGCTTTAAGTCCCTATGCAAAACGTTCGCCGAGTGAATATATTTTAAACCTCGTAGTATTTGATACAGGAAATAACATATGTGATCATTACTAAGTCTCTGAAATTAAAAAAAAATTAAATATGCTAATGGGGTGTAATTTATAGTCTTATTTAATAAATATTTGATATATATGGCAGCAACTCAGAGGGTTCCAATTGATGACAATAAAGTTACGTGAAATTTTAGCGAAACGGATGCATTTAACACTTTAAGTGTTAAGGAGTGCCACACTTAAGTTGAAGTTTGCACTATGTATAGAAGAACATTGTTTTCAATATTTTTTTGAAACAAGAATAATCTAAGAATATTGCAGCAATGCAAATTATGTTATTCTTTTTAAGATATTCGCCTATAATCAAAGACTATTTTTTTGATTTTAGAAGCCTAAAAACTAACAATAAAATAACAATTTTACATAATTGCAAAACATTTTATTACATAAAAATCTTCGAGATCCTTAAAAAATAGAGTTATAGCAAATAAAACAACAAATTTTGTGTGTGTTTTTTTTTTTAAATGGTCACTCTTATATATACTATTATATAAAATTGAAGTAAGAATTTCATTTTACCAATTAACTCCAAAAGTACTGGGTGATTTTTATGAAATTTTTTTTAAAATATCATATTTGTGGTACAGCATTTTATATGGGTATTTTTCTTTCGAAATTTTAATAATAAGTACCTATATTTAATTAAAGTGTTAAGTCATTTAAGATATCATTCTAGATGCCACGCATTGCTTAATCGTTTTCTTTTCACGAGTTTGTGTTGCGAAAGTACCAATAAACTTCATTTATTGATCTCTACTCTTCTCTTTTTGTGCTCAGCTAACACAGTTCAGCAAAAAAAAACAGATGAGTTTTAAGCAAGGCGAAAAGTGAGATACATATACATGCAGTGCTGCGCTTCAAAACAAAACAAAATATAACAAAACAAAACAAATTGATAAAAAGAAGACATGTGTGGCTGCCGATCACTTGCATAACATAAGCCAAGAATTATTAATTTTGCAAAGTATTTAAAAAAACTAGTAAGGAAATATAAGAAATACCTCACCACCAAGTTATTTATTGATAATAGACATAAGATGAATGTATAAAATTTGTATTCAAAGGTTTTTCAATCATTTTCCTTTAACCCATCTTTTACCAACAATTTTTTTTATTAATTTTAAAAAGTCTATTTCTAGACTAAATAGGGCCCTTTTTTGAGCACCATCCGTTTATCTTTCGATAATTATTGGGCCTAAAACAAAACTGAGAATTTACGGAACCGATTTTAGCCCGTAGAGAACGCACAAAAGTTTGATATATAAAATTAAAGCCATTGTTCGATGAAACAAACACTAACTTTGACATTTGTTTGTGAGTCAGGTGTGGACAGATGTTGATTTTTATTTTCAATAAACATTGTTTGGTACAGTGGCTAAAAAACCTCACAATTCGTTTTTGTTTTTTTTTTTCTAATTCTATATTTTTAATATAATTTAAAAGAAAACGCTGTGAGGAAGGTGTTTTTGAATCCTCCCCGCAGCGACTCACAGGTGTGAAGGGGGTTCAAAAAGTCTTTTTCGAAGAGCTAAAATACCAAAATTATTAATGCAGCCAATTATCTTTCCAACATAATTTAGCATTAGAGACTAAAAAAATATTGAAAATAGGAAAAATAACTGTTCGATGAAACGAACAGCGGTAAAAGATGGGTTAATATATATATGGAAGATAGTTAATTAATTTTATGATCAATTAAATTATTACATGAATTAAATTGCGAGCTTTAGATCAAGTAAGTTTTTAAGAAGGCAACAACAACAACAACTCTGTATAGAGTCAATCACTTAGCTGACTAGACAGTCTGTTTCGGAAATCGCTACATTTCCTCTTCAGTAAGCTTTGAGTGATTAAGCTCTGATCAACTCACTACTTAAAGTTGCATATGATTTCACACATTTGAAATTCATTCATTTGAATTATATAGAACAAATTGAACGTTCAAATTGGCTACTAGAACAGATGGCAATCTTAGTAGAGTTAATGGCGGTGATCTATAAATAGCCTACTGCTTTAAAAATGTCATGTGATTAAGTAGCCAATTTGAACGTTCAATTTGTTCTGTATAATTCAAATTAATGAATATCAAATGTGTGAAATCATATGCAACTTTAAGCAGTAGTTGATCACAGCTTAATCACTCAAAGACTACTGAAGAGGAAATGTAGCAATTTCCGAAACAGACTGTCTAGTCAGCTAAGTCATTGACTCTATACAGAGTTGTTGTTGTTGCAACTCTAAACAGAGTTGCTGTTGTTGCCTTCTGAAAAACTTACTTGATCTAAAGCTCGCAATTAAATTCATATATGGAAGATATCTAAGTGTAATTATTATATTGAATACTTTTATTATAAAACTAATATTTTAAATAACATTACTTTTATATGAACATTTTAAAGTGTGAATAATTGCACAAATGGGTATTTCCGTATAAATATGAACACGTTATAAGAATAATTTATCATTGATTTGCAACCTGGAACTATATCTAAATTAATGTTTAATATAGGCAGCATTGCCACCAAGTGTCAAATTTAAGATTTGAAACTACAATTCGTTCCTGTTCTCGTTACTGTGTATATTCGTGTTTTCAGTGTAAAACAAAACGCATTATTAAATTGTCAATTTTGAGTGTAGCTTTTTATGTACTTTATATAACATAGCGTCATGTATTCAATAATACATTATATCAGTAATTTTTAAAAAGATAAGTATTTAAAATAAGAAAGTAAAGGCCTTGTTTTTTGAAACGCGAGTTTCCTTTTTCCAGAATAGTGGGTATATGTTTGTCTAAATCAAAAAGTACTTGTAATATCTTAAAGCTTTTTCCCCTTGATTTTATTGGAATTACATTACTGAGACAATTTTTCAGAAGGGAAAAAATTAAAAAAACGAGGAAAAATATGACAATTTAAAAACAAAAACACCAGGAAGCTTACCGAAAGAGTAGAGCAAGGAAAATATAAAATGAATAGCTTGTCAAAATCAATGAAAAAAATATTATACTTATTTAAAGAAATAAAACGAGGGAACGAGTAAAAAGGTTTAGGAAGAAAAAACTTCTTAAAGTTATTCAGAAAGAAACGAATATTTCATCCTTTTCGCAAAGCACAGGCTTTTGGAAAAGCAGTGGCACGTACTCGCAGATCTCTACCCTAAAATTCACTAAAAGCTAAGCAAGTCCTTGGCCAGTTGCTGAATGAATTTAACGTGGAGCAAAACAACTCTCACTCAGAGCAAGAAAATCGTTCATCTGCTTTGAGTAAAGAAGTGGTAATCAAAATTATAGAATTCTACTAACGAGACAATATAAGCCGATAAGTTTCAGGCCTTAAAGAGAGTTGCTAGAAATAAAGTTATGAAGAAAGATTTCCGATTTAAATGTTATCAATGTTTCAACAAAACAAATTGATGTAACTACATAAGAAAGAAAGGAACTAATCGAACGTACTCAACATTTTCTTATTGGTGTGGTAGAAATTTTATGAAATTGATTTTTGTTTTTGATATTCCAAAAGTTTAGTCATTCGAAAATATACTGTTAAATTTTGATAAGGAAACTGATGTTATTTCCACATCTACAGCAGTTTTAGTAGGAATCGAGCTACAGTGTTTCCTCTAAATTCATTCTCTTTATACTCATTTCTCTCGAAACTACTTTTTTCGGCATGGTGTTATAGAAAAAACAAAAACTATTTATTATGCCGAATCATCTGAAATTTTAATATTCTATTCACAACATTAATGGCTATCGCTGGAACTAGAATCAAAGTTTTACTTAAAAAACATCGTATATTTTACACTTAATAACTGGCAAAGAACAAGCTATTTTAAAAACTTAAATTTCAAAAGCGCGTCATTCCAATAATTTTTTAATATTTTTTCTTTCTGCATAGTTCCAGGCATAGCTGCACTCATAGCAATTAATAAAATTCTTGCCCCCGTATTCATAAACCTGTTTTAGCGATAGTTATACAGTGAAAAACATTTTGTTATGCATAAACGTATATTATCATCAACGTTCTAAGAGTATTTTAACGATCGTTAAAATCATTCTGAACATCGTTCCTCGTCGTTGTTTTGTTCAAAGGGGTTGATCCTTGCTCTATACATTTTTCGGCGCTTTGGAAAAGGATCCTCTTCTTCCACTAAAGTGCAGATAATCAAAATATTGAACATGTCCATTGCTCATATATTTTTGTTTACTTTTCACTTCACTTTTTTTGCTATTTTAATGGCTAACATAACTTGTCAAAATCAGCGATGGGTGTTGTTACGGTGGTCGTCATATGATCCCTGGTCATGACACTTTTTACTCTCTTTTTTCGTTTGATGAGCTGTGTGACGAAAGTATGCTATGCTGGTGGTCATATGATGCCTAAGCACCAGTACACTTTTTGCTACTTTTAGTATTTTTACAACCGACGTGTTGCTATTAAGCAGGTTTCATTACTGCTTTCATACATTTCATACTGCTTTCATACACAAATATTGTGAATAAGTTCACAGCGCAACACTGGTTTGATCCCATGATTCCATATTTTTGTCAAATCATTTGGTGACCGTGGTGGTGAAAATTTACTCTCTTGCTCTCGCTCTCAAATTGTTAATATACATTGAAACAACAATGCATGACCATGATGAGCCTATGACCGCCACCGTAACAGGGCTTTTTCTGTCGACAAAAAGTCTGTTTTTCGTCAAGTTCTTTCGTTAAGCTGTCAGCTGATGAAGTGTTGCTTACTGTTTAAAAAAATTCCCATATTGCTTAAAATGCTCTTAAAATACGTTTATGCATAAACAGCATTTTAAGGGATAGTTTTTGTTCTAACTAAAACAGTTTTTAACGAGTGCATAACAAATGTAATGAATACGGCCGTTGGTTTTTATTTTCCAGATAAATAGAAAGGTCAAATCGACAACACTGCCCATCAGAGGGTCTCATTGAGTGAGTGAGTTTGCTGAGAGCGAACGTGTTCTTAGCTGTCTCCAGGAAATAGCTTTATTTCAAGAGACAACAATATATTAAACAAATTTTTAATATACATATATAAAAAAACACATTTTAAAGTGAGCTACATTTGTGCACAATTGCGATTTTTAATAGATAATGTCAACTAAATGGATTGATGAATAATTAATATGAATCTCGATTGTAAAAAATGCAATAAGTTAGTTCGAATTGGTGAATCAATTCCATGTAGTGGTTCATATGGGAGATTGTTTCATCCTAAATGTATTGGACAGACTACCTTGTGTTGTGTTCCCTGGGTATCGTACCGAACGCGGTCTTCCAGCTAGCTCGGGATGGTTCAGGCTTGATTCGACCCGCCGCTTCCGGTCAAGGGACAAACAATTAAAAAGAGGTAATCGATCTTGTCGACTTATCTTCAGTTCTAAAAACAAAGCAAGTAAAACATATGCTGAAAAAACGTTATTATAGACTCAAGCAAAAAGAAAAAAAAACGGAATAAGTTTAGCCCAAAAAAATCCCTACAAAAATCCCACGAACATACAACAAACTCGGACTCTGAACGTACATGGACATGGAGACATGTCTCCGCATGCATGCCCTCCCGACCAGGTGCCCCGTTTGCGCTTTCTAGGCAACCCCATTATACTTTAATAAGACGATCACTTACACATATCCATTACCTTGCCATTCCATTTCCACTACAGTTACCCCCTTATATCACGTCATAGCCGGAGCGAACCATTTATAACGTTTTATCGATTAATTATCGGAGCACCTCTCCCCGCTCCTCTCGAAGCTGGTCAAACCGATTGACTTCTGGCCTAAAAAACCTAACTCCCTAACTCTAAGGGGTTTTGGAGGTGATTCCAAGTCTTTTTTATATAATATATATGTGGGATAGGAATTAACGAACAGACTAGGACAGAGACAGGACACTAACCAATTTACTTACTTTACTCAAACTTAAAGATACTGTACAGGAAAATATATTTAGCTCGGACGGAAAAATCAAAAAAGTGGAAGTAAGAAAAAATTAAACTTCAGTTAGGAAAAATAATAATAAAATACGGACGGAATTTGATAATGTTAAAAAATATAAAATTATAATTATTAGAATTTGATAATGTTAAAAAATATAAAATTATAATTATTAGAATTTGATAATGTTAAAAAATATAAAATTATAATTATTATAATGGATCGTTATTATGTTATGATATAAATAAACTGAAAAATAAAAAAGAAAAAAAAAATTAAAGAAAAAAGAAAACGAGCCACAAAATTGGGGGCTCAACCGTGCGCGCAAATCGTTTCATCGCAGCAGACAAGAACGAGAAGGAGGAAATAAGAGAAAAAGAACGAGAAACAAGTCAACATTTTATCAAAAAGTGGGCGTATAAGCAGCATTTAAAAAAAAAATCAGTGAAAAAATAAAAAGAACTGGTGCAAGACAAACGCAGTCACCACCAATAACCGGAAAAGCGCAGTCGAACAAGCGACCCCCACCAAAGGCAGCCATAATCGCAGCAGTGGAGAAAAAAACGTAGAAGAAAGCAAATCAGAGTGACAAACCCAAGTGTGAAAAAAAAAATACAGCAAAAGAGCATACGATCGAAAAAGTGTAATGCCTACAAAGCAGAGCAGAGAAAGTGGCTGAAAAGAAAAGGCAATAAAATTGAAATTGTTTATTGGATAAACGGGGAGGCAGCGCAACGCACAAGAGGAAATTCGACGTTTCATGGAGTTCGCAAACGAGATGCTGATGAAGAAATCGCAAACATAGCTAACTGTGCACAGGAGCCAAACTTCAACGAACCTAAAACAAAACAGTGAACACAAATTAAATAAAAAGACAGTTAAAATATAAGAAACATTAAAATGAAAATATAAGAAAGAAAATTTCAACAATCTTAACAACAACAAAAAAAAAACTAAAACTGACAATTAATGAAAATTATAAAAAAAAAATATTGAACAAAATTTACTAAATACACAGAATAAAGAACAAGTGGAAAATTTTGTATTATTTTTTAATAAAAAATAAATAAACAAAAGGAAAGAATATAAACTATTGACAATGAATTCAAGAAATGCATGAAAAACAAAATACTAAATAATTCAACAACTATTGATGACAACAACTGCACGAAAATACATCAGAAACCTTCAGTGGCGGTGAGATTTTTCCAGTATATTGAATTTATCGAGTTGTTTTGTTTAAATTTATATTCATATCAATTGTATTTATTTTTTTTTGTAAATATTGATCTCAATTTATTCAAATTCCATATAATTTTTTTATTTGTTATTTCAAATTTTAATTCAAATTTTTTCTAAACTTATTCGAACTTCAATATACTTGTTATTTTAAATATAAATTCAAATTTTAAATTTACATTTCGTTAAATTTTTGTAATTATTTTAAGGGAAGGTTCTCCTGGATTTTTTTGAAAAAATCCATTTTTTTTTACATAAAATGAAAGTTACATATATGTAGAATGTTTGTGCCAAGGGATATTTCAATACGACGCGTATTTCTCGAGCTAGAGCGTGTCAAACGTACCCATGTCACGCGCGCGTACCAACTTTCTAAAAACTTTAAACGCGTTTTTCTCGGAACCATGTTTTCTAATCTAACGGACAGCACAGGGCTTGTTCTATTGATCCGATTTCCTTCATTCAAAGAATGTTTGAAAGAAAGTGTTTATTTATAATTTTTAAACGAGATCTAAGTAAAAAAAAAGCAAAAAATTTCAATTTTTTTTTTAAAAGTCCATAAAATTGGTTTTTTTACCAAACTTAATTGAAGTTAGGTTCCAGGCATATGAAATGTTATCAATTTTAATAAATTTTATACATTTCTCATTTCAGTTCACTACCTGAGGCCCCACACTGTCCGCGGGAGGTCGACGAGATCCGCCATTTTCAAGCCGCCATTTTGAATTTTTCAAATATCTTTTTTTTTTTTACTCGTCAATAAACCACGAATCAAAGTTCAAAAGCATAAGTTCGTATGTCTTTTCATTTTCCCACAAACCATTCTCAAATTTTGCTTGTTTTTCGGCCAAATCCAAAAAAATCCAGGAGAACCCTCCCTTGAGCGTTTGATATTTATTTTAAAATATTTACTGTTCTTTTTTAAATTTTAATTGTTAAATTGACATTAAACGAAATGGACGTGACATCTGTTTTATCTTTGAGAGTAGAGGGTTTAAGAAGGGAACTGGGGAAATTTGGTTTGTCGACATTAGGGAATAAATCAGAACTACAGGACAGACTCCTTGAACACTTAAACCTAGTCAGGACAGATTCTAACTACGATGACGCCATTACGGAAATATTGCCGCAACACGTTTTTCAACGATCTCTTTTTACGCTAAAAGATATTGAAGATTCCCTTCACCCATTTTCCGGAACCAGTTTCCCAAACATTAACCAATGGGTAAATGACTTTGAGGACAACGCCGTCACGGTTCAATGGAATGAACTACAAATGTATATTTACGCGAAGCAGTTACTAAAGGGTGCTGCAAAGATTTTCTTGAGAAGCCAATCAGACATCAAAGATTGGAAATCGTTAAAGACAGCACTGATTAATGAATTTGGAACGCAGCGGTCGGCTATTGAAGTTCACCGACATTTGAAAAACCGCAGGAAGAGACCGAACGAAACTTTGAGGGAATATTTATATTGTTTAATGGAGATTGGCAATCCAATAAGACTAGACGAGGAAAGTCTTATCGAGTACTTTATTGATGGAATACCAGATTCCAGAAATAGTAAAAGCACCTTGTATCAAGCAAGGACAGTGGAGGATTTGAAGACACAAATAAAGGTGTACGAGAAAATTCGTGGCCAATCGTCACAAGCGGAGGTTCGATATGGCAACCATCAGTCATCAAACAGGTGGCGCCTTGCTGAACCGGAGGTCAGGTATATTTCGCAAGAGTCATCATACTCAAGAAATTACCAACCTCAAAAGTCGTATCAACATGCAGTGGATAGATATGCATCTCAAGAGTTATCAAGCTCGCGAGATTATGCGCCACAAAAGTCGTATCAACAAGGATTAGTTAGACATTCATCTCAAGAGTTATCAAGCTCACGAGATAAGCAAGCAGTGGTTTGGCAACCATCTCAAGAGTCATCAAACTCGCGAGATAACCAACCAGAGAGGAGATGTTTCAAATGCGGGGATCGGAATCACTTGGCAAGAAGTTGTACAAGACCGGATAACAAATGTTTTAAATGTCATCAAACTGGACATCGTTCCTTTGAATGCAAATCACAATCAAAAAATCCTTTCAGGTGTGAATATAGAAACTTTCACGTATCTAATGAAATGGATAGTGACGAACATATATTATGTACTAATAATAGAGTTTTTATTAATTTTAAATTAAAAATTACACCAGTTACAGCTATAATCGATATTGGAAGCGATATATCAATGGTAAATTATGATATTTATAGAAGTTTATGTAACGTCAAGTTGAATCCCAAAGTAAAAAATTTAGTCGGTATAGGTCAAATGGAAATCAGAACATTAGGCTATTTTACATTGCCAATAGAAGTAGATGGTATTGATATGGAAATAAATTTTCACGTGGCGAAGAATAGCGATATTCTTTACTCAGCAGTGATCGGAAATGACGTTTTAACACAAATTGACATAAATATTGACTCGTACGGTGCAAAATTTTTGCGGAAAGTAGGACAAAAAGAAGTTACAGTGGTACAGAAAAATGAACATATGCAGATGGAAAGCTCAAGTATTGACGATTTGAAAAATGAGTATAGCGAGATTTGTCTTTCCACTAATGCCAATGATATAATCAGTGAACCAGAAATTGAGTTGTCCCATTTAAAGAAAGAATTTAGAGAACATATCAATACCAAAACCCAATGGTGTAGAAATGAAACTGATTTTGACTGACGAAATTCTAGTTTATCAGCGACCTAGGAAACTATCATACACTGATCAGTGTGCGGTACAACAGCAAGTTAAAGAGTGGTTAGAAGAAGGTATTATAGAACCCAGTTTTTCAGAGTATGCTTCACCGATTGTTTTAGTAGGTAAAAAGGATGGCACTCGAAGATTATGTTGTGATTTTCGCAAACTCAATCAGAAAATAGTCCGCGATAATTTTCCGATGGTTTTGATAGATGACGTTCTTCAGAGATTGCAGGCAGCTAAGGTATATACGGCATTAGATTTACGCAATGGGTTTTTTCACGTACCAGTAGAGCAATCTTCTCGTAAATACACTTCATTTGTGACACACAATGGTCAATACGAATTTCTTTTTGTGCCATTTGGCATATCAAATTCACCAGCGGTTTTTTGTAGATACATTTCTTCAATTTTTAGAGAGCTAATACAAGAAGGTACCATAGTTGTATACATGGATGATATTATCATACCATCCAAAGATGAATTTGAAGGTATCAAAAAACTAGAGAAAGTGCTAGCTGTTGCACAATCGTTCGGGCTACAAATCAAGTGGAAGAAATGCCAGTTTTTACAGAGAAGAGTTAACTTTTTAGGAGACATCGTTGAGAACTCATCTATACGACCCTCTGAAGAAAAAACTAAAGCAGTAAAAGAGTTTCCGTTACCAACTGACAAAAAGTCACTCCAACGTTTTCTAGGCTTAACTTCGTATTTTCGCAGATTTGTACCTAATTATTCACTTATAGCTAAACCACTCTCAGATTTGCTTTCGAAGCAATCCACGTTTAAGTTTGAGGACCAGCAACTTCTATCGTTTCAGCAGTTAAAGGCGGCATTGGTTGATGCGCCAGTACTCAAATTGTATAGTCAAACAGCGTTAACGGAGATACACACTGATGCATCTATGTATGGATATGGTGGCGTGCTATTGCAGAAAGACTCGGAAGATCAACAATTTCACCCTGTACAATACATGAGCAAGAAAACTTCAAAAGCAGAACAGAAGTATCACTCGTACGAATTGGAAGTATTGGCGATAATAGAAGCTTTGAAGAAATGGAGAGTGTACGTGCTTGGTAAAAAAATAAAAATAGTGACAGATTGCAATGCTTTCGCAATGACAATGAGGAAAGAAGATTGAATGAGGAATTGAGAGTCTCTAGATGGGCGCTGTTTTTACAAGAATTTGATTACGAAGTTGAGCATCGTTCCGGAACGAAGATGAAACACGTGGATGCGTTGAGCCGAGTAGCAAGCTTAATGTTAGAAGATTCTTTAAATCATCGTATCAAAGAAGCGCAATTACAAGATGAATGGATTAAAACTATAAAGAAAATTTTAGAAAAAGATAGTTACGATGATTACTTTATTAAATATTGAGAGTCTCTAGATGGGCGATGTTTTTACAAGAATTTGATTACGAAGTTGAGCATCGTTCCGGAACGAAGATGAAACACGTGGATGCGTTGAGCCGAGTAGCAAGCTTAATGTTAGAAGATTCTTTGAATCATCGTATCAAAGAAGCGCAATTGCAAGATGAATGGATTAAAACTCTAAAGAAAATTTTAGAAAAAGATAGTTACGATGATTACTTTATTAAATATGACGTTTTACATAAAGACCATATCAAAGAATTGATAGTAATTCCGTCAGGCATGGAGCAAGAGATAATACAGATAGCACATCGCCAAGGACACTTTGCCGCCAAAAAGACGCAAGATCTAGTGGAAAGATCATTTTTTATACCTAACTTGAAACAAAAAGTAACTGCAGTTGTCAAGAATTGTGTTGAATGCATTGTTTCTGAAGCTAAAGTAGGAAGAAAAGAGGGATTTCTAAATCCAATAGATAAAGCAGACAAGCCACTTGGAACATACCACATCGATCATGTTGGTCCAATGGAACAAACACGGAAACAGTATAATCACATACTTGTGGTAGTAGACGCGTTTTCCAAGTTTGTGTGGCTCTACCCTACGAAGAGTACGGGGACTACTGAAGTATTAGAAAGACTTCAGAAGCAAGCAACTACTTTTGGAAATCCGGCACGTATAATATCAGATCGTGGTGCAGCGTTCACGTCAAATGTATTTAAGGAATATTGTGAACAGGAAGGAATACAGCATTTACAAATAGCTACTGGAGTACCACGAGGGAATGGACAGGTGGAAAGAATGCACAAGATTCTCGTTCCAATGCTGGCAAAGCTGTGTGTTGAACAACCAAAAAATTGGTACAAGCACATTGATCGCGTTCAACAGACGATTAATAATACGTCCCCAAGAAGTACAAAGATGTCACCATTTAAAATTTTAACAGGATTGGAAATGCGT